>ML808294.1:3156-48082 GCA_009831015.1 Picea engelmannii
TCAGAGGGAAGAAGAAGTAAAAGAAGGCCGGATTTCAAGGGAGGATGAAGTCTTTTGGTGATGTGTTCTAAGGTATGTTATTTTCAGGTCATCTTACCATTTTTGCTATAAATTTTTTTCTAGAACGATTCAGATGGTTAAATTGCTATGGTATTGAGAAGACATATCAAGGTACATATGGTAAAAGGTTCAGCTCTTGATTTTCTATAATTATGGAGATACACTATGTGGAATATAGGGTTTTTTACCAGTCCTGAAACTAGTCAATAAACAGGTGTTCTGGGTAAAACAGTCATAACTTTTTCATACAGACTCCAAATGCAGTGGCACCACTTCCATTGGAAATAGTACAGACTGTAGGTTCGTTTGTATGAGTTTCAGAATTAGATGTTAAATATTGAGCGCGGGGCATGATGTACAAGTTGGGTCTTCTGAACAGACCAAAATTGAATAAAGTCTACCATTCTTCTATAACCTCTTTTTGGGGAGGATTCAAGGAGTGAAAATTAGAGGAGTTTCAGAGAATACATTGAGTAACATTATATACAGGATCAGAGTACTCCAAGAATTAAATAATTTCATAAATTGAAGAAGTCTCAGAAAGCATTATCAGGTTCTATGTGATGATTGGTTGATGGTGATGATTTAATTTAAAGTTTTATTATCTCTCATATATTCTTGGGTGGAAGGAAGGGGAAAGGATAGAGAGTTCAAATCTCTCTTGATATTGGATGATTGTATCTTCCTCTTTAAGTTTTATCCCTCCCTTTACATTTGGAAGCTGTAGCTACCTTTGGAAGTCATTACTTCCCTTGAACAAAAACTATTGATTATTTCTCATATATTGTGCATGGTGTATTGTGGTGTATTGGTGTAACTCTTATACTATTGTTCATTGCTCATTGGATATAATTGAATGGTTTAAGTATAAGTTAAAAAGGTTTTTAAATTTTACTTGATACTGATTCACCCCCCTCTCAGTATCAACACTCTCTACCTCACTTTGTATACCCATCTCTTTCTCCCCCAGTCTCTCACTAACTCCACCTCTCTCTTCCACCCTCCCTCTATTTCTCCTTCCCAACCTCTTTCTCTCTCTCTCCCCTCTCCCCCTCCCATATCTCCCTCCATCCCTCCCTCCATCCCCCCCCTATCTGTCTCACTCTATTGCTATCTTCCCCTCTCCCTCCCCTCCACCCCTCTCTCCCTCTCTCCCTCTTTCCCTCTATCTCTCCCCCACTCTTCCCTCCCTCACCCTCCCTATCTATATCTCTCTACCATAGTTTCTCTATCTCTCCCCATATCTCTCCATATTCCTCACTCTCTTTCCCTCAATTCCTCCCTCTCCCTATCTCTCTCTCTCTCCATCCCCCCTCACTTAACGCCACACTACCACACTCTCTCCCTATATCCCTACTTCCCTCGATGAGAATCAATGCATATTATTGTCTTATCAATGAGTGAGTGATATTCACTCATATAGACAATGAAATCCTATAATTAGGAATGAATGCATAATAGTGATGGTCTAATATTAGAAAGTCTAAAATAGAAAAGTTTACTCGCGCTGAACTAGTGTTACTCCCACTGAAATAGTGTGCTGAAAATATAAATTTATTCAAAAAAGACATGCAAAAAAGCTACGTTGATAAGGGAAAATTTTACATAGAATTATGTATTGGTGATCATGTGTTTCTGAAAGTGAAGGCCAATAGAAGTTCTTTGAAGTTGGGAAACTGTTCCAAAATGGCAGCTCGTTACTGTGCGCCATTTGAAATCCTAGAGAGGATTGGGCCTGAAGCTTACATGCCTGCATTACGTGCATCTATGACCATTCATAATGTATTTCATGTATAATTTCTTAAGAAATATATACCTGATGCTAATCATGTTATTGATTGGAATTTGATTCAGGTGGATCAACAAGGTGCTTTTCAAGTGCATTTGGTATGCATTCTGGACCGAAAAATCAAGAATCTCCATAATATTTCGATAGAGATTGTAAAGGTCCAATGGACCTGGTGCGATCATGAGGACACAATTTGGGAGCATGAATATGCTATGAAGGAAGAATACCCACATCTTTTTGAATATTTTGGAAATCTTGTTGATATTATGTAAAGAAAATGCATCGAGGACAATGCATAAATAAGGGGAGGGGATTGTAATACCCCAAGGATGAGCCCCTACTCAATTGTAAACATGTTTTGTAGGCTAGTGAGCCAAGTGATTATAATCTAGGAGGCTTATGTGATGTTTAGGCCAGTGAGCCTATTTTTGTATATGTAATTATGCATATAATCAATATAAAATACATCGATGTATGTATACTGACCATGGAGAAAGAGTTATGAAGGACTAAGATCCACTAGGTAGGGGAAGGTGCTATGAGGCTAGGAAAAAGGGATAATATTGAGGGCTTAACGCCAAGGGAATATTATAATATATTTTCCTAAAAGACTAAGGTTTGGGAAATAACTCCTGTTATCCTAAGTTCCTGTGGAAAGGGAAACAAATGAGAAGTGGAGCTCATGAAACTTCATGAGGACATGTGTCTGATTTGGGACATGTAGTTTTATGTGGGAAATCAGTTCATTATGGGGGTTCACTCAACCATTCTTGACATGTTTCCCATGCATTCACGCATTCACACACTCAGTCATTCTCTCCATCATTGAACCCCTCCATCATCAACCTTGGTAAATTGTATGCACATGTACTTGTGTGATCCTGTACCCTTCCTTAATGGTTGTCTATTGCTACCATCGTCTGTGCCATACCCGAGTTCTGTTGTTGCCATCTCCCTTACCCGTTTGACTTAGGAGATGGACAAAATAAGTAGGTTGTTAGGCATGTGGGTTTGAAGAGGTGGGTTGTCAGGCCCATGGATTGAAGAATCAAGTTGTCAGGCCTGTGAGAAACTCTCTCCAAGTTAGAGAGGTTGTTAGGGAAGTGAATTATCCTATAAGGATCCCAACAATAGCTACAGAGCTATGAGAATTCCTGTCTAACCTATTGTTGAAGCCCTGGAAGGGAAGTGGAGCAGCCAATGGACTATTGAACAATGAAGGTGTATACTTCCTAGGGTGGGACAAGCATGTGGGGAATGAGAGGTTGTGAGTTGTGGGCGTAAGTTGGCTCCTGGGAAGGAATCCTTCCCAATGTACTATGCAACTTCTCGTAGTATCAACCTAGCTTAGGAACCCCTTGCTCGGGTGGAGTTTAGTCCCAACTTGGGGGTGACCCACTGCTGAGAGTGATGAGTGGCGTGGTATAAGGTTGAGAGGTTCGTGGAAGGTTTGCACGTAGTTGGTTGACTTCAATTAAAATATAAGTATCAATTGTGTTAATGTCACATGCTATATTTAAGTACACATCTGTTATTTATAATAATTGCATGTGTTTGTTGCTTGCATGTTTTACTGTTAATTCCACAAGGATCTGTGTTGTAGTAGAATGTTTATATCTGTTTAAATTTTCATTATAAATGTATGTTAAGAAAAATTAGATGTTTTTTTTTTAATTTATTAAGTTTGATATTTTCCACAAATAAAAGCAAATTGTTCTACGAAGTAGCATGGCCCGACCTAGGTGGTTGGGGGTGTTACAATGGTCCCGTGATACTTTGCAAGATGCAAAGGGAATGCATTTATATGGCATTGATGATCCATATCATGAGGAGGAGAAGATGACTTCACCAGTGGTGAGGAAAATGGCCCCACCAAGTACCATCCCATAGGGAGATAGAGTTCATAGGGAGTCATCCCTCAATATCTAATAGGGAGGAGAAACCTCCCAGTACAATCCATAGGATATTAGACTTCAGAGAAGGTGAATAGATGTAGAGGGAGAAAATGGATCCAGAGATTATATAGATTTAGAGGGAGTCAATCTTCAGAGGGAGCATGCAAAATCAGAGTGATCGTGATCTCAGAGAGATTCAGTTGAATCAGAGGCAGACTAGATCATTCAGAGGAAGGGTTTTCCCATTAGATTCAAGTGGTATACAGACATCTTCTAGGACTGACAGGCAGGTTCCATGAGTTGAGGAGGCTAGATTAAAGTTTTAGAGACTTCTATAAGATATGATACCCTTTGTAAGGATTCCCTTGTTTGATTAGACTTTGATATAGTGAAAAAGAAGGAATTCAGTCAGAAGGACTGGGATACGTATCTTTCCTCAGTTCTAGAGAGAGCAAGAGACCATGCAAGTTTTCCAGATATTTGGCATTGATGAGGAAGATAATTGATTCAAAACCTTCCACTTATGAGGAAGATTCAAAGCAGTAAATATGGAAGGATTCTATGATGATTTGTAGAAATTGGTTTCAGAGGGAAGTCAATGGTGACTTCCAAGTGGATCTACAAGATCAAGCATGATGCAAATGGAAGCATAGAGAAGTACAAAGAGATATTTGTGGCTAGAAGGTTCTCCCAGAAAAAGGTAGAATATTATGATGAGACATTTTCTCCATTAGAAAAGTACACTTCCATCAAATTGATTATTGATATTGCTTACGTGATGGGATAGAATTTACACTATATGGATGTCGAGACAACTTTCTTGAATGGTGTAATTGAAGAAGAAGTGTACATAGAGTAGCCACAAGGTTTTGCAATCCATGGGAAGGAGTCCCATTTTTTCAAATTGAAGAAGGATTTGTAAAAACTTAAGAAAAAACCCAGGGCATGGTATGCTAGAATAGACAATTATCTGATGAGCTTGGGGTTTACCAAGAGTGATGCAGATCCCAACAACTACTACAATGTTGAAGATGGTTTCCCATTGATTTTGGTCCTTTATGTGGACAACATGTTTCTAACATGGAATGAGAAGATCATAGTTGGATGCAAGAGGGAACTCACTTTAGAGTTCAAAATGAAGGATTTGGATTTGATGGGACTAGAGGTGTGACAGAGGCAAGATGATATTTTCCTTAGCCAAGGAAAATATACCTAGTTATGAATCTGAATCTCTTGAGTGATTTATCTTTAGTTTTGGTGGATCCCATGATGTACAGAGAGTTGATCAGATCCTAGATGTACCTGGTTAACACTAGGCCAGACATATGCTTTGTTGTGAACACTTTGAGTCAATACATGGTTGAGCCTAGACATGTACATTGGATAGTATAAAAGCATGTGTTGAGGTACCTGCATGGTATGGTTGGATATGGACTCAGATATGTCTTGGATGATGCAGTAAAGATACAAGGTTATACTGACTCTGACTAGGAAGAGAGTGTAGTGGACAGAAAAGCACATCAGGATGTTTCTTTAGTTTCAGATCAGGTATGATCTCATGGTTTTAGAAAATAGATGTTAGTGACACTCAGTACAACAGAGGCAGAGCATATTGTAGCCAATGTTGCAAGCCATGAAGCGGTGTGGCTTCAGAAGTTGTTTGCAGGGTTATTTGATTTAGATATGGAGCCAACTTTGATACATTGTGATAATCAAAGTTGTAGAGATCAAATAACATTACATCCGAGACATGTTTTATAGAGGAGTTGTGGTGCTCTAGTACATATCCATAGATGAGAAGATAATGGACATTCTCACCAAGCCTTTATCAATATTGAAGCATTAGTACTTCAGAGACAAGCTTGGAGTGATGCAGAATGTCCACCCTCATTGATAGGGAGGTGTGATGTTTCTTCTCCAACCAACTTCCCATTTGGCCAAGGATTTCTCAAATCAGTCATTGGAGGTGACTGAGGGAGTAATTGTTTTCGGGTGCAAGTATTTCCTACTCCATGTGAGGTCATTAGGTGTGAATAAGAATTGTAGCATAGTCTTTCCTACACCATTTGAGGTGGATATGTGTGAATAAGGTGATGATCATAGTCTTTCCTATGCCATGTGAGGTGTTTAGGTGAGAATAAGACTACTGCAGAGAAGAAACATCATATCCTGATACAAGTATTTCCTACGCCATGCAAGGTGTCTAGGTACGAATAATACTTGGAGTGTGGTATTGGACCATGACATAGACTTTCTTAAGCCATGTGAGGTGGTTAGGTGTGAATGGGGATATTGTAGAAGTATTTCCCATGCCATGTGAGATGTATGGGTGTGAATAAGACTGCAGAAAAGAAGAAATATCACAACATAGTCACGAGGACTATGGCAGTAGTTGTGTACTATTGGACATCATGATAGTAGTTGAGTGCTACTAGTTGATTTCTATATAGTTGTGGAGACTGCTATACTGCATGGGATTAGTTGTGTGCTACTGGTTGATTGCAACATAGTGGTGGAGATTATGGAAAAATATTTGAGCTACCTATGGCATGGTAGTAGTTGTGTGTTATTAGTTGATTGTAGGGTAGTCATTGGACTACTAGAAGAAACAATTGTGGAAGAATACCTCCCTAGCTAAGAGGGACCGTCGATGTTTTGGTAGATGCGGGAGGTATTCCCTCCTGGAAATTTTTTATTAGAGAAGAATAAGATTCCAAGAAGTCAAATAAAGACCATTGAGTAGTTGAAGAACATCCCTAAAAAGAATAAAGTGAAATAGAAGACCACAAAAGAGAAGTTGGCCCACAGAAATAATAAAGTAAATTTGAACAACTAGAACAAGAAGTTGTCCCTAGATAGGTTCATATATTAGTATAAATACAAGTTTGGGTCAATTAATTTGTAGAGGCACACAATTCTCCTTCTGCAATGTTCACTAGGAAGCTGCAACTGCAGTTGCAACAATTTCACTATTTTTTGTTTTTGTTTCTTTTGGAGAGTGTGCCCTAATTGGGGAAGGATATTATTGGTGGCTCTTGGTGGTTTCTCTTGTGTTATACCTCTGGAAGAGTTGCACTAAGGTTGCATGGTTCTTCCCATTTGCTTCATGCCAATTGCAGTTACAATTGCAGTTGAAGTTACCAATTGCTAGTTGTGCCAATTCTGTGGTGCGTTATCTTTCTCTAGTGATGTTCCTATCTTGCACCATTTATTTGATGCTACTCAGTTATCTACCCTCACTAGGGTTTGAAAAGAAGGATATATAAGTATTTGTTATAATTGTTTCTTCATTTTTGGTTTTCTCTTGTAAATAGAGCTTGTTCATGGTTGTATTGGAAAGGTTCTCTCTAAGAAAATTTGGCTTTGTTTTTCCCTGAGTTTGGGGTTTTCCGAGGATAAAATTTTGTGTCTTTTTGTGATTTTTTATTTGTTTCTTATATATTTTAGTACATTCTTATTGAATGTTAAAAGAAGATAAAAATGCTATGGAAAATCTAATGTTAAAAAAACTGATGAAAATCTAACATAATATAGAGTTGCCACATGATAATAAACCATTGGTAATTTATTTATCGTTACTCTTGGCATGATACCATTTGTCTAATTTTTTTTTTTCATATGCATCATTGGAAAGTTCCATCATCTTAGCAAAGTCCAATGATTTTTACCATATGGTAGTATTTTCTTCAAAATCATAGGGTAACAAAACTTTCCAATTCTCTTTCCATAATGAATTTTCATATTTTATGAATTATTCAATGCTAGGGCCATAATTTTTCAATGAAAATACATATTTCCAAAAATAGAACTAGGGTTTCAAAGAGAATCACTTAATTTTCAGTGGAGCTCCTTGAGGAAGATAAATTAAAATTGGCACCACTATGACTATACTTATGTGGTAGGATACAATTATGAAATTCCATAGCCACTCTTCATTTATTTTCACTGGTTTGATTGAAATCTGAGCACTCTAGCAAAACATATTCGGTCTACAAATTGCGCAACCATCCTCGAAAAAACCCTAAAAAAATGACGATTTTAAATTCCCAATAACTTCACTTCTCAGACTCCATTTTGGATGTTTTTTTTTAATTTTAAATTAGGTATTTTTATAATTGGAACTAAAATATCCAACTTTTTCTTGCAAATTATTCTTTTGAAGCTTCAAAAATTAATATGAAATCTACCATCCTTTTTTCCCGTGAGAAATCTACAAGAGGAAGAAAAATGAATCTATCCTTTCTTTTCCCAAGAAATAGCTTTGATACAAAAAGTTATGTACTCAATATATATGAAAATATAATATATAAATTAACTTAAGTATCAAATCCACACAATAGATAACAAAGAATTGAAGTAATAATGGTAGAGAAAACCCTTGAGGTAGGGTAACACTATGTATTATTCCTTAAGGAAGAAAATACCCCTTAAGAAATACTTGGTTATCAATTACAATATAATTTACCACACACACATTACATTGATTGTACTTATTTATAGTGCTCTACCTCCTAGGAGGAACATTCTAGTAGGTGGAACTTTCTAGCAAACCTTCTTACATTTATTTATTTCACACTACTTGGGAATTATTTACTAGAAATTTACTTCATACATAAGATTACATATCCATCTATCTATTATTACTCCCATTGGGTTGTTACAAATCAAAATGCCACACTTAAGTATCTCACCCTAAGTGTCGCAAGTGTCGTATGCACCTTGGTAAGTGTAGCAAGTGTCGTCAAGTGTCATATGCACCTTAATAAGTGTCACATGCACTTTTATATTTGTTTATATGTGTTTTAAACCCTTGAAAACATTAAACAACATTTTCCATGATCCCTAAGTCATATTGGAGGAAGAAACCCATCATTTCAAGGCCATAAACACACTTTTTACTTGAAAAATCGACCATTGTTTTGGAATTTTTTAAGGGTAGCGCCACCTGGCCATACTGGGGGAGTGCTAAACCATATATCAACGTCCCCTTTACCTTATTTAGGGAGAATTGATCTATAATCAATGCTCTGTCTCTAATTATAGGGAAGCACTGATTTTGGTTAAAGGAAAAATTGGAGAATCCCGCCTTTTTCTAAAGGCCAAATCTTGGAGATGAGGTTGGTTTGGATTGAATTATATCCTATAAAACTATCCTAGGATCATATCCTAACCTAAAGGAGTCATATCCTCAACTAATCCCCAAATCTACTCATGGTGGTTGAGCCCCCCAAACCTATAAAAGGAGGTCCTTCCAAGGTGAAGAAAAAATAGACAGATATATCAAACTTATGATCTTGGGATTCATGAAAGGGTCTAGATGAGGAGAGATTGGAGGAGTTCTCAATCATCATCCATGTTTGTAAGTATTCTCTTTGGGTTCTCATTTTAATATATTTGGCCTATTTCCTTCAACCTTGTGTATTCTTGCATGTGATTTTCTATTGTTCCTTCAATCTTTGTAGATGAATTTGTTTGATTTAATCTTGTAGAGTAGGAGTTATTTGTTTCTCTTTTCTATCTATTTCATTGCAGGTATCAATTTGCACTAAGGAGTTTGGAGATCAAGTTTGGATTGGAAGCAACGAGGACAAACTTTGAAACTAGGTGCATCACACCTTTTCTCCCTCCCTCTCTTTCTGATTAGTTAAAATAAATTCAAAGGGATGTTAGTGTCCACTTGTTTTTTTTCTGTCTTGGTATAGGGGTCAGTAATCCAAGGGAAATTTCACTTGTCCACAGGGCAATATTTCTGTAACATGGGTACCTCCCCAAGTACCCCATATTATCCCCCTACATATAATAAAAATATATGATGGTAGATCCCCTCCTATCTACATATGTTGCCTAATAAGAATACACATAACCCTATATATCCACTAAGAATTGGTACTGTGAAATATAACCATGATAATAAATGGAATACTTCGAAGTACCCTACAAATAGATAAAATGCGTCTTTATTACAATCCAATGTTCATGCCCATGGTTAACAATGAATCAACTAAAGACTCACATTTCTTGGGAAATGTCTAGTCTAGTACAAACCATATGATACACCAAACTACCAACTACACTAGCATAAGGAAAATGATCCATATCCTCCATCCCTATGGGTGTTGTAGGAAATTTCTCAACTAAAAACTTAGTTTCCATAGAAATAGGAACACTCAATGGTTTGTAATTTGGCATGCAAAATAACTACAACACAAAGTTCGCATACTTACCTTGGCCCAACCAAATATTTCTATTAATTCTATCTCTCCTAATATTTATTCCTAATATATAGTTTGAATCCCCCAAGCCTTTCATGTTAAAATATGATGAAAGTTAAAACTTTGAAACACTAATAACATCCTTATCATTACCAAAAAATAACGTATCATCTACGCACAAAGTGATAACAAAGAAATGACCACCATCATGTTTTTAATGACCACAATGATCTAATTTGGATCTTAAAAATCCTAGTCCCTACACAAAATAATCATACTTTTGGTATCACATTCTAGGTGATTGTTTGAGACCATACACAGATTTTATTAATTTACAAACCAATGATTCTTTATCTTTTTCAACATAGTGCTATGGCTATGTCATATATATCTCCTCCTCCAAGTTACCATGTAGGAATGATGTATTCACATCCATTTATTCTAGATATATAAATCAAAAGTTTTTTTTTACATATAACAAGAATATCATAGATGTTAGTTTAGCAATTGAGGAAAATATCACCAAAGTCTACCCCCTCAATCTAGAAATATCCTTTCACAACCAATCTAGCCTTATAACTTTTAACATTTCCATTTGAACCAATATTTTTCTTGAATACCCATTTTCATATAACATGTTTCCATCCATTAGGAAATGGTACCAATTCTCATGTGTCATTCTCCCTAAGTGAAACCATTTCCTCATCCATGGCCAATCTCCAAGACTCGCTATTTTCCATATTTATTACCATTGTCATAGTTCTATGCTCATAGGTGTTAGTAGATAAATAAATTAGATAGTTGAAATCAAATAGACTATAATTATACCCATTTGGTTTCCTTCTTTGTTGAGTAGATATCCTCACAGGAAAAGGTGGAATTTGTACTTCCTCTTTCGAACTCTCTAATCTCTCCTCCTCATTAGGTCCAACATAAACTTCTAGGTCAATTTTTGGTTCAACTTTCTCAGTCTTGGGTGGTATTTGAACCACTGACTTATTCTCGTCTTCTTTTTGTTGCATAACTATGGGAGAAGATTTCACTTCTTTAAAAATAATATTTCTTCTATATAACAATTTCTCAGTCGTAGGGTTTCAAAGCTTGTACCCTTTCACACCAACACCATAGTTGAAGAAGATACATTTCATTTCCTAATTATCCAACTTTGACCACTTCTCCTTAGGCACATAAGCATGTTCCCTAAAACAAAAAGAGGGGAAGATGTTGAAGTCAGGGATTTTATTCCATTTAGACCTCCATAGGGGTTTTTTCTACAAGATTTGATGGAGGATACATGTTGATTAGGTAATATGCAATAGAAAAGACTTCTTCATATAACTTCTACTTTAATTTAGCTCCACTAAGCATACTTCTAATCCTCTCAATTAACATCTTGCTCATGTGTTCTATAGCTCCATTTTTTTGAGGGGTATATGGAGTTTTCTTGTGCCTTCATATGCCATTCTCCTTACATAACCTATCAAATTTTGTAGAACAAAGCTCACTTCCATTATCAATCCTCAACACCTTAATCTTCCTACCAATATGATTTATAAGATATTCTTAAACTCCTTAAACCATATAAAGACTCTAGACTTACCCCTGAGAAATTATATGAATGTCCTTCTATAATAACCATTAATCAACAATACACAATACAAAAATTTAGAAATAAAAGGAACTTTCACTAGACCAAATATATCAGAATGAACCAAGTTCAACAAACTAGAATATTTATGGGAAACAAAATAAAGTTGAGCATATTTTTGTTTTTTTGTATATGTAATTCTCACAAAAATCAAATTCAAGAGTATAATCAGTCAATCTCTCAACAAGATTTTAGTTTCTTAAGATGCATAGTCCTTTCTTACCTATTTTGCCCATTCTCTAGTGCCATAACATTGTCTTCTCTACAAGTAACTTTCTCTTTGAAAAACGAGCTCTTATGGGCACCTAGAAAGTATAGCCATCAAGAGTATATCCAACACTCCTCTTTGTTGCTAGTTCTGATGATGAAGGCATAGATTCCATGGATCTCTTCATTGCATGAATGGAAGAAATACTCAATTGATTGAGGCACACTTAAAGATGAAATAGAGTTCCCACATGAACATCCTTTGCAACCAACATATTACACCCTCCATTAGAGAAAAAAACCTCCACACCTGCATAATTAAGTCCACTTATTGATACTAGGTTCTGTGCCAAATCTGAAATGATCATAACTCCATTGATTTCCTTCACTCTATAATCATGGACTCTAAACAAGACTCTACCAAAAACAACTATGTTGATATGAGAATCATTGTCGAGGTATACCTTTCTACCATCATATTTTTCGTACTCTAGAAACACTCTCGATGGGATGCTAGGTTGAAGGAAGATATAGAGTGTATCAACCACACATTGACATTTATGGGTCTCCAAGGCAGAAATGAAGGAATTCCCACCATCCTCTTGAGAATATTTTTTGGATTTGTCATTAGAGTCATTATTTTTCTTCTTTTCTTGCATTTTCTCTTCCTTGCAATCTCTTTTAAAGTGTTTGACCTTGTCACACTTGCAACATCTAGCCTTGGATTTTCCAAGAGATTTTCCATGAGATTTGATTTTCCCTTCTTCCTTTTCTTTCTTTTCTCCTTCGATATTCTATGAACATGCAAGGCTTCCTTGATATATTTAGAAGCCTTTTGCCTCATCTCCTCTAAGAGTAAAGAAACCATGACTTCATGAAGCACCAATCTTTTTTTCATTTGTTTCAATGACCATTACCAGGTTGTCCCGCAAATTTGGAAAAAAACATGGTGGGCTCATGCAATGATCCTCCTCATCCATCTTCATTCCAATTGAGTTCAACTAGGTCACAACAATATTAAATGCATTCAGGGTGCTTCGATATAGAGTCATCATCACCCAATCTCAAGGTGTACAACTTCTTCGCCAAAAACAATTATTGAGAAGGGATTTATCTAGTATAGGTCCCCCAACTTCTTCCAAAGTTTCACCATGGTGGTTTTATCATAAATGTTCAACAACACTCAATCGGCCAAACAAAGTTTGATAAGGCTTCTTAGCTTTCTAGAAGTTTGATAAGGCTTCTTGTCTTTCTGGAAGTTTGATAAGGCTTCTTGTCTTAATGGTGCTTTAGAGTCTTTATCTTTCATACTAAAATTTTAATATATTAGAAAGTTCTTATTCTTGAGCTTCCATAAAACAAAGTTAGTGCCATCAAACATTTCCATTTCTATTCTTGACTTTCTTTACATTTCCGTGCAAGAAGATTTATTTCTCCCACTCAAACCAAGATAAGGTAGAACAAAATTTTGTTAGTAACACCTATAAAATTTTAAAGATAAGTATAAAAACCTTTGCCAATTTTACTAATTCTTAAAATGGCCACTATAAAATGTTTTATGATATTTTACAAAAATATTCAAATTTCTAATTTTTTTTATAATTTCTATAAAATTTACAATTTTTCAAAAATTAAATATTTTTATTCTATAAAATTAAATTAAATTAGATTAAAAATTATAAAAATGAAATGAAAATCCACAAACTTTAAAAAAAAAAATAAGAAATTAACCCACAACCACAGTACTCTTATACCAAATAGAGAGAGAACATCAACAACCAAATACTCTAATACCAAATAGAGAGAAAGCACATCAACTACTCCACTCATCGACGACTTGATTGCTCCACGCTGTTTTTCATCACATGCATGGACAGTAGATACCTAATACTGTAAGTAGACAGGAACGCATGCACATGCTCTCCCTGCCATGCATGTAATGCATGCAAGGTGCATGCCAAACCAGCCCCAGCACATGAAGCCCACGCTCTCAACTGTTCCATAGCAACATAGGTTAGCTGTTGACTTGATTTTCTCTGGCTGCAACAGATTCGCTGGTCGTAACAGAAAGATATTCATGAGGCCAGATCTTTCTTTCGCTTGAGATAATTGGGTTGATGTTTGCTTCACCTGCCTGAACCTCAGCCTTATTGATTCTTAAATCTTGTCGATTTTTAGATTCAGAAGGTGGCGAAAGATTGAAGTTCATAATTTTGTGTTGTGAAATTTCTTTAACGATATCCCACCTTTTACTGTCTATAAACAGCTCTGGTTCGAACACCAAACAAATCTGTAATTCCCTCGCAAAGCGATCAGTCATGAGATCGATTCTAGTGCTTCAGGTCATGGTTTTTATCCTCTCCGCTAGTTCTAGCAGAACCTTGGAGGATTCCACTGCAAGGTTCATGCATGGTGCTTTTAGGTGCTCTGCCAAGGAATATCGTCCTGGAATCAAGTGTTTTTTAGCAGTAGTCGGGCTTTGTTTCACCGTGTAAATACAAAAGAACTAACATGGGCCTCCATACTCTTAATATATATACTTGGATCTAGCATACATGAATCATAGAGTTCAAGCACCAATTCAGAGCTTCTACTCAATATGCACAATAACGCATCGTTGCTCCAATTTTGATGTATTGCTTCCAAGGATATCTGAATCCAAATAGCCCATGTGTTGCTTCCCATCTAGCAGAGTTCACCTGCCAAAACATATATACGAACAATAGGAAATAAAAAAGCACCTCATATTAATATCAAAGGAGATATACAGAATATAACCAAACGATACTCTAATGGAAGAGATACTGCAATGATGGGTTCTATAAAGTGAAGCAACCTATGACGAGCTATGTAAAGTGAAAGAAACAAATGTTGAATTGCATGTCAGTAAATGTTTGGCTTAGTGATTGATAATACGTACCAAGGATTCTTCACTAGACTTTGAATATAACAAGCCTTTGAAGCCCTGAAAAAAATTATCGTTGTCACTGTCTTCAACTGAGGCTTCCTTGAATTATCTGTCACGCACCCTGCAAATGGATTCTGAGCACCAGTAAAATAAGATTAGGTGCAACGAAATATGAACATAGGCGATGTAGCCTTGTCTAATTTCCGTTGTTAATTGTATAGTAATTATTTTTTATTATGAAAAATTATGATTTTGAAAATGAAAATGTGTAGTTTTACAATTTCAATATTACATCATTATATATTTTTGATTATGAAAATTTGTAATTACACAAATTCTAACATTAATATTAGAGACAAAATTGATAGTATGGCTATCATTTGAAAGAGATACTTGAATATGATTATGAAAAATTATGATTTTGATTATGAAAATTTGTAAATTTTCACAAATTCTAACATTAATATTAACATTAGTATTAATATTAGAGACAAAATTCTTAGTATGGCTATCATTTGGAGATACATTGTATCCATTTACAATATATATAGATACAATATATATTGTTCAAATAAACCATAAAGCATATGGATAGGTTCAGCGTTGTGTCCAGCGTGATCGGCAACGTAATTTGTCCTACAGCCAAGAGTCTACAGCAATGCTGGGGACATTCTGTTTAATCCCTTGGACAAGGTTGATCCCTGAGATTGTAATCATATATGATACCTAATTTACAATGACAAAATAAAGAACATGAAAGAGATTCTCTTTCTCATTCTGATCATATAGACTAATTAACATGAAAGAAATTCCTTTTTCCTAATTTGAAATATGATTCATGATATTGTAAACATGAAAGAGATTCTTTTTTCCTAATTTGAAATATGATTCATGAGATTGTAATGATACTTAATGTATTTAAATGATTAATTCCCTTTTCTTAATTTGAAATATGATTCATGAGATTGTAATGATACTCGAGATTGTAATGATATTTAATGTACAAGGGATTAAGATGAATGAAAGATTGGTATTTGAATTAATTAATTTAAATTTTAGTTAAAATTATTTATTATTATTATTACAAAAAAATAGTCTAAAGATATTAATTCTTTTGTTAATTATGTTTAATTTAGGTGATTGAGAGGAATAATTGTTATACTTTCTCATTTAAATTTTTATTGAGTTGATTAACAAAAAAAATATTTCAATATTTACTATAATAAAATATTTCAGACTCAAACTGAAAATAAAATTCACATATAACATTTAAATAAAATATTAATAACAAAAAACTATTTCAATATTTACCATAAATAAAATATCATCACATATAAATAATCTTCAAATCTCCTTATTTGCAAAATTAACATGAATTATATGTTGATTCTTCAAATCTCCTTATTTGCAAAATTAACATGAATTATATGTTGATTTATATTTTTTTAATGTAAATATAAAAAATACTCTTATTTAATTATTAAAACTATTTCACTTCATAAAAAAATTATTTTCACAATTTCCTTATTGTTTTCATTTATAATTCTTATCACAATTTCTCTAATTTTTTTTATTTATAACAAAGTTTAAAATAATTAACAACTCATCCAACCAATCTTCTTCAATTCTCCTTTTTCTTATTTATTTATTCCTTTCATAATACCACTCCTTATCTAATTACAACTTTTTCTTACTACTGTAATATGTTTCATTACAAAGTTTAGACTGGCTAACCACTCATCCAACCAATCTTCTTCCATTTTCACTTTTCTTATTCATTTCATCCTATCATAATCCCAATACTTATCCGGTTACAACTTTTTCTTACAGCTGTAATGAGTTTCTGTCTATATACTTTATTTTATAAATGGACAAATGTATCTACTTTATTTTATAAATGGACATAATGTATCTCCTTCTAATAATAATAACATAGCATGGTAGGAGCTGTAATGAGTTTCTGTCTATATACTTTATTTTATAAATGGACAAATGTATCTACTTTATTTTATAAATGGACATAATGTATCTCCTTCTAATAATAATAACATAGCATGGTAGGATTGAGAATTTGTTTTTTTCCTATAATTTTGATGTTAGAATTTGTAAAATTACAACGGAATTTATGAAATTAACATTATTCATTATAGAATCCTAATTTTTCATAATCAAAACTATTCACTGTACAATTAGACAACCCTATTCTTATTGTACTAGACTACAACAATGAAATATCGCCTATATGTTTTGCATTTTGTTGAACATTAATGGTCCTATCTTATTTTCCTGATGCTTCAGATGCTTGTTATCTTCAAAGGTTAGTGAAGAGTCCTAGGTACTTATTATCAATCTCTAAGCCAAAAATTTACTGACATGCATTTCAACATTTGTTTTCACTTTACATAACTCATCATATAATGCTTCATTTTACAGAACTCTGTATATTTCATTTGATGTTAATATGACGTGCTTTTTTGTTTCCTATTGTTCATATATATCTTTTGGCTGGTGAATTTTGCTAGATGGGAACCAGCACAGTGGCTATTTTGATTCAGATATCATTGGAAGCAATAAGTCAAAATTGGAGCAACGATGCGTTATTGGGCATATTGAGTAGAAGCTCGGAATGGATGCTTGAACTCTATGATTTATGTATGCTCGATCCAAGTATAGATATTAAGAATATGGAGGCCCATTTTAATTCTTTTGTATTTACACAGTGAAAAAAAGCCCAACTACTCCTAAAAACTCACATGATTCCGGGTTCGATATTCATTGCCAGAGCAACTAAAAGCACCGTGCATGAACCTCTCCGTGAAATCCTCCAACGTTCTGCTAGAACTAGCGGAGAGCATGAAAACCATGGCCTGAAGCACTAGAATCGATCTCATGACTTATCGCTTTGTGAAGGAACTACAGATTTGTTTGGTGTTCGAACCAGAGCTGTTAATAGACAGTAAGGCAGGCCAACAGTGCATCTGTTAACTTATTCTGTTTGGCCTGGAAAAGAGATTTACTATATATCACTCCAACTGGATTGATTTTTTATTCAAAGTTAGATTATTTCGATCACTCAGATCAGAGAAACATTACCGTAAAAGTGGAGAAGATTGCAGGTTGCTGTATTTTGATGTCGTAGGTAGTAATCAGCACGTTCGTTAGGGTCTGGTGTAATCGTGTATCCCCCAAATACTTTTTCAAGATTTCGTGCATGTAATCCCTAGAATATTTGGGGCCATTCACCATTCTGAATACGAATCCCAATATGTTTATCTAATAATTCAATTTCTAATGATTCAATATCGATGTTGCTTGTAACAGAAAAATGAGAAGAAACATAAAGAATGATTATCTCTGTTGTTTGTAACAGGAAAAAAAATGAAGAAAAATAAATTATCTTACAAACGTTGTCGGTGAAACAATACGAGGAGAAATGTCTAAATAAAACTTGGTAATATCTTTGCAGCAAACAGTGGACGATTCTTCTCATTTCGAGCGGCTAAAATCGCAGTCACCAATCCTCCCGTGCTCGTTCTAGCAATTAGGTCGAATTAATCAGCTATACTCACGTCTGGGCCGTCCAATTCCTGTTACATACCATCTAACTCAATTTAGTACGGAATGATGGTATTATTAAAAAGAAAAACCATCATAGGCTTTTACAGGCGGAATAGGTTAAAATCATCACCTGGAGATTTTCCTCGAGGATAGCTGCGGGGATGATACCACGAACACCTCCTCCGTCAATACTGAGAATTGTAATCATACTGGCATCAGTTGGCGACGGAGACTCTCGAATAATATCCAAAATATTTTCGACTCGGATTTATCTTTCAAAAAAGAGGATATACTGATATATCGATTGAATGGATGAATTGGAATGTAGTTTATGTGGGCTATATTTGAGCCGAGAGATAGACTATTTAAAATATAATTTGCTGATGTTTATGAAGTTGACAATTTACGAATATGCCTGGAAGTTGAAGCTGGGCGTTTGTCCTTACCTTTGTGAAACCATGATACGTTGACTCCTTCGTGTCAATCCAGTTATCCATAAGAAAAATGAAAAAAACAAAAAGGCTGGACAGTAAAACCCTGTCGTGATCATGGAGAAAAAAATAGGGGATTCAAAGGCTGTCTGCGCAAGACTGTTCAGCCTGTTAAGATGTAAGGAGCAAGATTCTAAACGTTCTATTTTTTGGGTTTTTTTTGTCATTTTTTTTTGTTTGATTTTGTCTTAAATGTGGTGATGAATGGTTGGGTTTGCAGATTTGAGTGGTTAATTCTAAATGTAATATTTTTTGGGGGGGTTTTGGTTTTGTTTGATTTTATCCAAAATTAGGTGATGAATGGTTAGATTTGCAGATTTGAGTGACTAAGTTTATATAATCGAAGCACCTAAACATTTTTACACGCTGAATCCATTTATACATTAAAAAAACAATTTAAACAACAAAAATAGAAATTTTATCAGAACCTAATTCCAATCAATTTCCAAAAAATAAAACGTTTAGCTAACGCCAACGCCTTTTAAAGATCCTAGTAAGAATCAATCTCGGCTCTAAACTCTATATTGTAATTTCGCGTAGAGCTTGTGAGACCCGTACGTTTGATTAAATTGTAAATACTTCCTACCATCGGAGTTCTCTACCTCCTGCCTCATAGATGTGGACCTCAACGTCATGGATGACTATTCTGCAATTTTGATAACCCGCACCTCGAATTTTCTTCAAGAATATTCGCATGGAAGAGTTCAAACGGTTGCGTGGCCAAAAAGAGTTCTTGTGGTTATGGTATTGTAAGTTCAGATGGGCAGATCACATTGATTGACCAATTTTATTGATATATAATTCATGAATGACTCTGATGTTATTTTAAAACGGGCCTATTGGCGAACTGTGCCCATTATCCTTCTCATCAACATTGATCAGAAACTGAAGACTGAGCTCAGCGTGTATCACGTTGTGAATAAAATTTCATTTCAGTCGTTAGTATTAATCGTCAGGTTACAAATTAAGCGGAATTTAAAATATTTTCGGAATCGATAGCTTGTTCCTAGAATTTGAACGAGTGACTTAATAAATGATAAAAAAAATTAAATTTATGTTTTAATATATTAATCTTTTAAAATTTTGATAATGTGGTTTTTAAAATATTCAATTTTCTTTATATAAAGTTTTATATGGAAATTTTTATTGAAAAGTAAAATCATATGTTTAACAAAATAATTATTAAATTATGAAAAAAAAATTACTTAATATATAGTTTATCTAAAGATTAAGCAATAATTTAATATTAATTTAAATAATTAAAGATTTAAAATAATGAATTCAATAAAAAATAAAAAACTACATGTCTACATACTTAGACAACATTTAAAAAATTAAACCATTATCTAAAAAATTAAACCATCTAAAATCCATCTTAAACTTGTAGGTTTAATGATGCACAAGCATAGTTAGCGAGCATGCAGAGCAGTTTGAAACACGTCTGAACTCAGCGCCTAGAGATATTTTGAAGCACGCCTGAACTCAACCTCGAAAAATATTCTGAAGCACGCTTGAATGATTGTGAGCGAAGTGGGAGTTTCCACTCTTGCTCTGGAATGCGACTGGAGTAAGATAGGTTTTGGAGTAGACAAGTAGTTGGGGGGAACCCTAAGAATCCTTTGAGATAAATAGAGGTTTTGTACGCCCAAATGAGGCTGGATGCAAGTTAGTAGGAGATTTTTTAGTTTGTAGTTGTTGTTTGATTGTAGTTGTAACCATTTTTATTTTGAATGAATACAACAGAGGAAAATTGATCCAATGTGTGTGGATGTTGTTATTGCTTACAAATTTCCTGTTGTTTTTGTTTCTGTAAATGAATGTATGGAACTGTGAATGTTAGGATAAGTTTCAATTTTTTCTCTTATGTTGAAATCAATGCAAGGTGTGCACACATAACGCAAGGAGTGCATTGATGGGATCTATTTCAGTTCCGAAGCTCAGAAGAGATAGCACAAAACTTTCCCTTTGCAAGGAGTGCAAAGTGACTGTTGCAAGGGGTGCACAGTTGTCTGCAAGAATTCAAACCTTGCGTAATAACGGGGTGCAAGGCGTGCATCGAGAGAAAAAAAACGCGAGGAATTTATCTTCGAGAAATCCTTCGAATCTGAGTTATCGAAATCCCTGAAACGAAAGGAGTGTGCAGGAAGTCGAAGTCTTCACAAGGCCAAGCTCAGGAGGGATAACACTTTTTAGAAGTGTAGTTGAGTTCCAAGAGTCGGACTTGCATGAGGCGCAAAGGTTGAATCCGTTGGAGACTTAGAAACCTTCTAAGTTAGAAGGGATCAGAAGTTCAGGAGGAGGAGCGACAGTGGTCATTAGATCGCAACGCAAGAGATAAAAAATTGTTTGATTAGAACAAGGTGTGCGAGCTTTAATGCTTCTCACACATAGGAGAGAGAACTCATCAAGGTTTGAGACTTGAGATTTTCAAAGCTCGAAGAGCCGGAAACCCAAAGTAGAATCTCAACAGTTGATCAGTCGAAACAGATCTAAACTGTCAGATCACCCAAAGTGAACCTCAAGTGTTGGATCGTCCAAGTGAATCTGAGCCATAATATATCATGAGATCAAGAGGGGCTAGGCTTGAGAGTTGAGATTTATGAAGTCCGAAGCTCTGAATATCCGAAGTGAATCTCAACCGTCCGATTAGTGAAGTGGATCTGAACCGTCAGATTACTCGAAGTAAAGTTGAGACATCGGATCACTCGAAGTGAATCTGAGCCGTTAGAGTTCAGAAGGGATGTGGCACAGATCTTGATCCAGGTGGATATCGGTGGCCACCCACCTTGTCCGACTGGCTCAAAACAAGTTTCTGACAATTTTGGCAATTTACTATTTTTAGCAGTTTTTAACTTCCTCGGCCATTTTGAAAGCCTAAATGAAGGATTTTTGGGATCGAATCAACTCAATGATATTCAAAGGCATGATTGAGGTCCAAAATTGAATCTCCTCGATGATACCTTTCCAATGAGATATCATACGCCTAAAATAGAGATCGTATGCAAAAGTTACAACCCCGGGAAGTTAATGTACTAACTTACCCAAACACAGCCCACATGACTTTTGGTGCTTCATCTCCTAGGGTTAGTTTTTTGGATTTCTAGGGTTTTTGATATTCCTGTTTATTGTAAAAAGGCTTTCAGAGCCTCATTGTAATCATCTTCTTGCGAATGTGAGTAGCCATCACATCTCTTCTCAGAGATAAGTTGGCACCATTCTAGCAAGTCTTTCACTCTGTATTTTTACAGTCTCTGTACATTTCTTTCATTAATAGAAATCGTGTATTACTATAT
The DNA here is from genome assembly GCA_009831015.1 of Picea engelmannii. Classification (NCBI taxonomy): domain Eukaryota; kingdom Viridiplantae; phylum Streptophyta; class Pinopsida; order Pinales; family Pinaceae; genus Picea; species Picea engelmannii. The sequence goes on from ML808294.1 coordinate 25,218, forward strand.
ATCTGTGTTTATGGTTGCATCTATGATACATTTCTGTTATATTATTGAATATCTGCAATATCTCTGTGAATTTATTTATTATATTTCCACTCTCATTTCGTGCTGAAAATAATCTGGATCAGTGGTATCAGAGTCGGTTGTTCTTGATCATTTTTTTCAGTGCATGTCCCTGACGAGGTCCAAGAATAGTAATTTGGGTCTCGAGCTTGTCTCTCTTGAGGAAAATCTCTCTCGCACACCCAAGAAACCCTCAATGGCGGAAGAAAAGAAAAACGTCGGAGTAGACGATCCTATAATTCTGTTGCTTGAGCAAGCTCTCACGCGATAGAGGGACGAAATGATGGAGAATTTTTTCCACGTCCTTCAATGCCTCTCGATAGCCTCAGACGCATATTCATCAAGCAACCACTTTGGAGGCACATCTCCTTTTAAGGTACAGGTAAATTTTGATATTCCTATATTTGAAGTTCAAATAGATGCGGATGCCCTAGATAAATGGTTAAACCTACTAGAAGGTTATTTCTCTGTTCACAATTTTTTCGACAGAGAAAACATCACCTTCACACTCCTTAAATCTCTCCCCCATGTCAAACATTGATGGGAAACTTATTGGGAGCAAAGTTCCACAGAAGAGCCTAGAATATATGGGGCCGAGCCCACCTGAGATTTTTTTGTGGATGTGGTAAAGGAACAATATTACCCTGTTGGAAACTATGAGGACCAGTACATGAGATGGACCACACTGTGGAAAGAGAGGGGACAAGCAATTCTAGAGTTCACCAATACCTTCCATACCTTGCGCACCAAGTTGGGTATCAAAGACTCCAAACGACATTTGGTTCTGAAATACCGTGGGGCTCTACACAGATACATCCAAACTAAAATGGATTTTTTGAAAATCTCATCACTCGGTGCTACCTATCAATATGATGTTAAAATTGAGTAGAAATTTAAGCACCAGAACAAATGGGAGTTCGGGTCGGCAAATATGCAACAACCAAAGTATGACAAAGACAACCCTAACAAACAGTCTCCCGAAAACCAGTCCAAGCCACAGGAAAAGAAGGGTCACAGGAATCCAAAGAAGGACACCAGAAAATGGTTTAATTTCCACAAAATACCTTGGCACAACACCGCTGAATTTCACTCAAAAAAGTCATTGGTGGAAGAGATCAAACACAAGGAGCCGAACCCTGATTCAAAATCTGATTCTGAAAATACTGGTGAAGGATAGATCATTGACGCAGACCCCACTGCTATGATTACGACCGCAACAATTCAACTAGAACAACCAACAGATCCCGAAGAGGGGGAGCTCCTTTTTCATTCACAAATGTGGGTGGAGGGGACCCCATTACATTTTATTGTTGATAGTGGAAGCCAAAAGAGTCTCATCTCAACAGAGGTCATCAAACAGTTGGGATTATCGACAACACCACACCCGTATCCATACAACATCAGGTGGCTTCGCCAAGGATGAGATATATGTGTTAGTCAGTAATGTCGATTGTCATATGAGATCCATCCCTTCAAGGACGAGGTATTATGTGATGTTTCCCCACTGGATGTTTGTGATGTTCTCTTGGGCCAACCATATATGTGGAAGCGCCATGTTGTTTATGAGTCTCAACCCTATAGTGTCATTGTTACTTTGGGGGACCATCTCTACAAAATACCATAGGTAGTTGTGAATACTGTTCCACCTAAAAAGTGCCACAAGGTAGTATCTGATACTGCAAAATTTTGCATCTTCACAATCTGTTGAAAAGAAGAATAGAAGGACACTACAACCACTACAACCTCGCACCAAGCACCTTCTATCCAACAAAAGAAGGTCGACAAGGCTGCAGAAAAGTGAAAATATTCCTTCTGAACACCGTCCTCTCATGTATCTTGACTTTTTGAACTGCCTCGGCCTCAACAGTTTCGTGACAGACTTCCACAAATTGAGCAGCGTGACGTCTCCAACATGGCAAGCAACTCATCAAGATTCAGATTCAACAAACGCTTTTTCCTCTCCCCCGGGCACTCAATGCAATGGATACCATTGCTTCCTAAGGAGGGAGGATTGATCCAAGTGGATATCGGTGGCCACCCACCTTTTCCGATAGGCTCAAAACAACTTTCTGACAATTTTGGCAATTTACTATTTTTAGCAGTTTTTAACTTTCGGGGTCATTTTCAGGTCCTAAATGAAGCATTTTAGGGATATAACCAATTCAATGATAGCCAAAGTAATTATTTCTGCCCAAAAATGAATCTCCTCGATGATACCTTTCCAACAGGCTATCATACACCTAAAACGGAGGTCGTATGCAAATGTTATGACCCCGGGAAGTTAATGTACTAACTTACCCAAACGGGGCCCACATGACTTTTGGTGCTTCATTTACTAGGGTTAGGTTTTTGGATGTCTAGGGTTTTTGACATTCCTGTTTATTGTAAAAAGGCCTTCAGAGACTCATTGTAATCATCTTCTTGCGAATGCGAGTATCCATCACATCTCTTCTTAGAGATAAGCTGCCACCATTTTAGCGAGTCTTTCACTTTGTATTTTTATAGTCTCTGTACATATATTTCATTAATAGAAATCGTGTATTACTATATATATGTGTTTATGGTTTCATCTCTGATACATTTCTTTTATATTATTGAATATCTGCGATATCTCTGTGAATTTATTTATTATATCTCCACTCTCATTTCGTGCCGAAAATAATCTGGATCAGTGGTATCAGAGCAGGTTGTTCTTGATCATTTTTTTCAGTGCATGTCCCTGACAAGGTCCGAGTATAGTAATTTGGGTCTCAAGCTTGTCTCTCTTGAGGAAAATCACTCTCACACACCCAAGAAACCCTCAATGGCGGAAGAAAAGAAAAATGACAGAGCAAACGATCCTATAAGTCTGTTGCTTGAGAAAGATCTCACGTGACAGAGGGACGAAATGATGGAGAATTGTTACCACATCCTTCAACGCCTCCCGATAGCATCATGCACATATTCAACAAGCAATCACTTTGGAGGCACCTCTCCTTTTAAGGTAAGGGTCAATTTTGATATTCCTATATTTGAAGGTCAAATAGATGCGGATGCCCTAGATAAATAGTTAAACCTACTAGAAGGTTATTTCTCTCTTCACAATTTTTTCCGACAGAGAAAAAATTACCTTAGCACTCCTTAAATCTCTCCCCCATGTCAAACATTGGTGGGAAACTTATTAGGAGCAAAGTTCCACAGAAGAGTCTGGAACATATGGGGCTGAGTCCACCTGGGATTTTTTTGTGGATGTGGTAAAGGAACAGTATTACCCTGTTGGAAACTATCAGGACTAGTACATGAGATGGACCACACTGTGACAAGAGAGGGGACAAGCAGTTCCAGAGTTCACCAATACCTTGCATACCTTGTGCACCAAGTTGGGCATCAAAGACTCCAAACGACATTTGGTTCTGAAATACCGTGGGGCTCTACATAGATACATCCAAACTGAAATGGATTTTCTGAACATCTCATCACTCAGTGTTTCCTATCAATATGCTATTAAAATCGAGCAGAAATTTAATCATCAGAACAAATGGGAGTTCGGGTCAGCAAATCCGTAACAACCAAAGTATGACAAATACAACCCTAACAAACAATCTCTTGAAAACCAGTCCAAGCCATAGGAAAAGAAGGGTCACAGGAATCCAAAGAAGGACACCAAGAAATGGTTTAATTTCCACAGAATCCCCTGGCACAACACCGATGAATTTCTCTCAAAAAAATCATTGGTGGATGAGATCAAACACAAGGAGATGAACCCTGATTTAGAATCTGATTATGAAAATACTGGTAAAGGACAGATCATTGACGCAGACCCCACTGCTATGATTGTGACCACAACAATTCAATCAGAAGAACCAACAGATCCCGAAGAGGGGGGGCTCCTTTTTCATTCACAAATGTGGGTGAAGGGGACCCCATTGCATTTTATTGTTGATAGTGGAAGCCAGAAGAGTCTCATCTCAGCAGAGGTCCTCAAACAGTTGGGATTGTCGACAACACCACACCCGTATCCATACAACATCGGGTGGCTTAGCCAAGGATGAGATCCACGTGTTAGTCAGTAATGTCGATTTTCATATGAGATCCATCCCTTCAAGGACGAGGTATTATGTGATGTTTCCCCACTGGATGTCTGTGATGTTCTCTTGGGCCAGCCATATATCTGGAAGTGCCATGTTTTTTATGAGTCTCGACCTCGTAGTGTCATTGTTACTTTGGGGGGTCATCTCTATAGAATACTAGAGGTAGTTCTGAATACTATTCCACCTAAAAAGTGTCGCAAGGTAGTATCTAATACTGCAAAATTTTGCTTCTTCACAATCTATTCAAAAGAAGAACAGAAGGACACTGCAACCACTACAACCTCACACCAAGCACCTTCTATCCAACAGAAGCAGGTCGACAAGGATGCAACAAAGCACAAAGATTCCTTATGCACACCATCCTCTCATGTATCTCAACTTGTTGAACTGCCTCGGCCTCAACAGGCTCGTGACAGACTTCAACAAATTGAGTAGTGCGACGTCTCCAACAAGGCAAGTAGCTCACCAAGATTCAGATTCAACAAACGCTTTTTCCTCTCCCCAGGGCACTCAAAGAAATGGATACCACTAATTCCTAAGGAGGGAGGATTGATCTAGGTGGATATCAGTGGCCACCCGCCTTTTTCGATAGGCTCAATACAACTTTCTGACAATTTTGGCAATTTACTATTTTTAGCAGTTTTTAACTTTCGGGGCCATTTTCAGGTCCTAAATGAAGGATTTTAGGTATATAACCAACTCAATGATAGCCAAAGGCATTATTTATGCCCAAAAATGAATCTCCTCAATGATACCTTTCCAATGGGCTATCATACGCCTAAAATAGAGGTTGTATGCAAACGTTACGACCCCGGGAAGTTAATGTACTAACTTACCCAAACGGGGCCCACATGCCTTTTGGTGCTTCATTTCCTAGGGTTAGGTTTTTGGATGTCTAGGGTTTTTGAAATTCCTGTTTATTGTAAAAAGGACTTTAGATCCTCATTGTAATCATCTTCTTGCGAATGCGAGTAGCCATCACATCTCTTCTCAGAGATAAGCTGCCACCATTTTAGCGAGTCTTTCACTCTGTATTTTTATGGTCTTTGTACATATATTTCATTAATAGAAATCATGTATTACTATATATATGTGTTTATGGTTTCATCTCTGATACATTTCTTTTATATTATTGAATATCTGTGATATCTCTGTGAATTTCTTTATTATATCTCCACTCTCATTTCGTGCCGAAAATAATCTAGATCACTGGTATCAAAGTAGGTTGTTCTTGATCGTTTTTTTTAGTGCATGTCCCTGACGAGGTCTGATTATAGTAATTTGGGTCTCAAGCTTGTCTCTCTTGAGGAAAATCTCTCTCGCACGCCCAAGAAACCCTCAATGGCGGAAGAAAATAAAAATGACAGAGCAAACGATCCTATAAGTTTGTTGCTTGAGCAAGCTCTCACGTGACAGAGGGACGAAATGATGGAGAATTGTTACCACATCCTTCAATGCCTCTTGATAACATCAAGCACATATTCAACAAGCGATCACTTTGGAGGCACCTCGCATTTTAAGGTACAAGTCAATTTTGATATTCCTATATTTGAAGGTCAAATAGATGCGGATGCCCTAGATAAATAGTTAAACCTACTAGAAGGTTATTTCTCTGTTCACAATTTTTTCCGAAAGAGAAAATATTACCTTAGCACTCCTTAAATCTCTCCCCCATGTCAAACATTGGTGGGAAACTTATTGGGAGAAAAGTTCCACAGAAGAGTTTGGAATATATGGGGCCGAGCCCACTTGGTATTTTTTTGTGGATGCGGTAAAGGAACAATATTACCCTGTTGGAAACTATGAGGACCAGTACATGAGATGGACCACATTGTAGCAAGAGAGGGGGCAAGAAATTCCATTGTTCACCAATACCTTCCATACCTTGCGCACCAAGTTGGGTATCAAAGACTCCGAACAACATTTGGTTCTGAAATACCGTGGGGCTCTACACAGATACATCCAAACTGAAATGGATTTTCTAGACATCTCATCACTCGGTGCTTCCTTTCGATATGCTGTTAAAATCGAGTAGAAATTTAAGCACCAGAAAAAATGGGAGTTCAGGTCTGCAAATCCACAACAACCAAAGTATGACAAAGACAACCCTAACAAACAGTCCCCTGAAAACTATTCCAAGCCACAGAAAAAGAAGTGTCACGGGAAGACAAAGAAGGACATAAGAAAATGGTGTGATTTCCACAAAATGCCTTGGCACAACACCGATGAATTTCACTCAAAACAATCATTGGTGGTCGAGATCAAACACAAGTAGCCGAACCCCGATTTAGAATTTGATTATGAAAATACTGGTAAATGACAGATCATTGACGCAGACCCCATTGCTATTGTTGCAACCACAACAATTCAACAAGAAGAACCAATAGATCCTGAAGAGGGGGAGCAACTTTTTCATTGACAAATGTGGGTGAAGGGGACTCCACTGCATTTTATTGTTGATAGTGAAAGCCAAAAGAACCTCATGTCAGCAGAGGTCGTCAAACAATTGGGATTGTCGACAACACCACACCCACAACCATACAACATCGGGTGGCTTCGTCAAGGATATGATCTCCGTGTCAGCTAGCAATGTCGATTGTGATACAACATCCATCCCTTCAAGGATGAGGTATTATGTGATGTTTCCCCATTGGATGTCTATAATGTTCTCTTGGGCCAGCCATATATGTGGAAGAGCCATGCTGTTTATGAGTCTCAACCCCATAGTGTCATTGTTACTTTGGGGGGTCATCTTTACAGAATACCAGAGGTAGTTCTGACTACTGTTCCACCTAAAAAGTGTCGCAAGGTAGTATCTCATACTGCAAAATTTAGCTTCTTCACAAACTGTTCTTTAGAAGAAAAGAAGGACACTGCAACCACTACAGCCTCACCCCAAGCACCTTCTATCCAACAAAAGCAGGTCGACAAGACTACAACAAAGCACAAAGATTCCTTCTGCACACTGTCCTCTCATGTATCTCAACTTTTTGAACAGCCTCAACCTCAACAGATTCACGACAGACTTCCACAAATTGAGCAGCGCGACGTCTCCGACAAGGCAAGCAACTCACCAAGATTTATATTCAACAAATGCTTTTTCCTCTTCCTCGGGCACTCAATGCAATGGAGACCATTTCTTCCTAAGGAGGGAGGATTGATCCAGGTGGATATCGGTGGCCACCCACCATTTCCGACAGGCTCGAAACAACTTTCTGACAATTTTGTCAATTTACTATTTTTACAGTTTTTAACTTCCGAGGCCATTTTTAGGGCCTAAATGAAGGATTTTAGGGATATACCCAACTCAATGATATGCAAAGGCATGATTGATTCCCAAACATTAACATCCTTGATGATACCTTTCCAACAGGCTATCATATGCCTAAAACAGAGATCGTATGCAAAAGTTACGACCCCGGGAAGTTAATGTACTAACTTACCCAAACGGGACCCACATGACTTTTGGCGCTTCATCTCCTAGGGTTAGGTTTTTGGATGTCTAGAGTTTTTGAAATTCTTGTTTATTGTAAAAAGGTCTTTAGAGCCTCATTGTAAACATCTTCTTGTGAATGCGAGTAGCCATCACATCTCTTCTCAGAGATAAGTTGCCACCATTCTAGTGAGTCTTTCACTCTGTATTTTTACAGTCTCTGTACTTGTCTTTCATTAATAGAAATCATGTATTACTATATATATGTGTTTATGGTTGCATATTTTATACATTTCTTTTATATTATTTAATATATGCGATATCTCTGTGAATTTCTTTATTATATCTCAGCTCTCATTTCATATCGAAAATAATATGGATCAGTGGTATCAGAGCAGGATGTTCTTGATCGTTTTTTTCAGTGCATGTCCCTGACGAGGTCTGATTATAGTAAGTTGGTTCTCAATCTTTTCTCTCTTGAGGAAAATCTCTCTCGCACACCTAATAGACCCTCAATGGCGAAAGAAAAGAAAAATGATGGAGTAGACGATCCTATAAGTCTATTGCTTGAGAAAGCTCTCACGTGACAGAGGGACAAAATGATGGAGAATTGTTCCCACATCCTTCAACACCTCCCAATAGCATCAGGCGCATATTCAACAAGCGACCACTTTGGAGGCACCTCGCCTTTTAAGGTATGGGTCAATTTTGATATTCCTATATTTGAAGGTCAAATAGATGCAGATGCCCTAGATAAATGGTTAAACCTTCTAGAAGGTTATTTCTCTATTCACAATTTTTTCCAACAGAGAAAAGATCACCTTCGTACTCCTTAAAGCTCTCCCCCATGTCAAACATTGGTGGGAAACTTATTGGGAGAAAAGTTCCATAGAAGAGTCTGGAATATATGGGGCCGAGCCCACTTGGGATTTTTTTGTGGATGTTGTAAAGGAACAGTATTACCCTGTTGGAAACTATGAGGAACAGTACATGAGATAGAACACACTGCAACAAGAGAGGGGCCAAGCAATTCTAGAGTTCAACAATACCTTCCATACATTGCACACCAAGTTGGGTATCAAAGACTTCAAATGAAATTTGGTTCTGAAATACCATGGGGCTCTACATAGATACATCCAAACTGAAATGGATTTTCTGGACATCTCATCACCTGATGCTGCCTATCGATATGCTGTTAAAATTGAGCAGAAATTTAAGCACCAAAACAAATAGGAGTTTGGGTCTGCAAATACGCAACAACCAAAGTATGACAAAGACAACCCTAACAAACAGTCTCCTGAAAACCATTCCAAGCCACAGAAAAAGAAGGATCACGAGAAGACAAAGAAGGACACCGGAAAATGGTGTGATTTCCACAAAATCCCTGGCACAACACCGATGAATTTCGCTCAAAACAGTCCTCATGTTTTAAGGGGTTGATGTCATAGAGCATACAACACTGTTGGCTAACTCACATATATCTTCCTTTGTGAAGCCAACTGATGGTGCAGGGATACAAGTGTAGTGTCATTAGAAGTTCCAACTTCTTGAGCTAAGATCAGTTTCTTCTGACTACCGTTATCGACAATGAAATGAAGCAGAAACCCCTTTGCCCACATCTATGAGTGAAAGAAGCATTCCCCTTCCTCTGGTTCTTCAAGTTAGCTTGGATGGAATTTGGTGGTAGATACAGTGGCACTAGGTTTGACATCAATAATATGATTCCCTCCTTCTGGATTTGATTCAGATTCAGAATCTTCCTCTGACTCGGAAGATTTCAACTCAAACACCAATGACTACTTGGAGTGACATTCTTCAGTGTTGTGCCAAAGGATTTTATGGTATTCACACCACTTTCCCATGTCTTTCTTCAAATTCTCCTTACCCTTCTTGGGTTGTGGCTTGGACTAGTTGTCCTGAGTGTGGCCATATTTTCTCTATCCTTTGTTTTTTGGGTTAGCATTGTCTTTTCCCTACTCCAACTGTGAGGAGTTTGTAGATCCAAGCTCTCGCCTCTTCTTCTTAAATTTATGCTCGATCTTGATAGCATGTCTATAAGCTGCACCTAATGATGTGATGTCCAGAAAATCCATTTCTATTTGAACATATATATGTAGACAACCACAGTATTTGAGCACCAGATGTTGTTCAGAGTCTTTGATACCCAATTTGGTGCACAAGGTACGGAAAATATTGGCGAAATCTGGTATTGCCTGGTCCCTTTCCTAACACAACACGGTCCATCTTGTGTACTGGTCCTCATATCTTTCAACATGGTAGTATTGTTGTCTAATGGAATCCTTGAAGGAGTCCCATGTGGGGGAGACCACAAATATTGTAGATTCCTATGTGGCCCTTTTCTCAGATTAAGTATCCCACCAGTCCTTAACACGTGGGATGTTCTTTAAAAGTGAAAAAGAAATCTTTTCCCTATCGTAAAAATTCTGGACCGAAAAACTTCCTTCAATAATATTCAACCAGTTATCTACAACATACACATATATCAATCCTTCAAATAATGGAATATCAAAATTTACTTGTACTTTGAAGAGGGTTTCATGGCATCTTGATGAAGATGTGTCTCCTATGGGCATTTGTTGAAGGAATTGTGAAAATTTATCCATCATTTCATTCCTTTGTCACACAAGGGATTCCTCGAGAAATATTTTAAAAGGATATCCTACTCCATCATATTTCTTCTTGTCCCCCATGAGTTGTTTTCAGGCTCAATAGGGCCAATCTCGAAAATGCGTTATTGGTTCAATTCCCAACTTCTTGTACCCATATATTGTCGGTCACATGCACGAAGAAAAAAAAATGAAGAGAAGACCATTATGATACCACTAATCCAGATTTATGAGAGGAATGAAATGAATAACAAATTGAATACAATAGAACAGAGATATGGATAAAACAAAATATATCTCATCAACAATAACTTCTATTGAATAAAGAAAATAGGTTGAAACTGTAAAACTACAGAATTGAAAATAACTTGCTCGAATGGTAGTAGTTATCTATGAGAAGAGATGTGGTTGATATGTGCATACATCTGAGAATAAATGATTACAATCATTCTCCAGAGGCATTTTTAACATTACTCATGAATTCAAAAACCCCATACATCCAAAAACCTAACCCTAGGAGATAAAATGCCAAAAATTATGTGGGCCCCGATGGGTAAGTTGGTACCTCAACTTCCCAAGGTCGTAACTTTTTCACACGACCTCCATTTTAGACACGTGATAGCCCATTAGAAATGTATTTTTGAGAAATACACATCGTGCCATCAAATTCTGACTTAGTCTACAGTTTGACTATGGCAAGCCAAAAAAAATTGTTTAGGGCTCCAAAATGGCCCTGGAAGTACAGAAAGATGTACTGAAATGACAAATTCTAGAATAATCTAGTTGGAATAGGTGGGAGGCCACCAATATAGCCCTGAAAGTGCAGAACCTACAATTAAAAGGAAATGTCATCATTACAGAGAAACGTTCTGAGCTAAAAATTGTCAAGAGGAGCCAATTAGAATAGGTGGGTGGCCACCAATACACACTTGGATCATTCATCCATCATAATAGGGTCCATTGCTTCCTTATTGTAACCTATATCCAATTCCTTCTCCATATCTCATATCCTCCTTAGTGTTTCCCCCAATCTCCCCATGCACGCAAAGTGATTTAGTTTTCCGATTCCATTGTCATCACTCCTTTACCATGAAACAAAATCTTGATTGATGTATAAAGTGATCTAATATACATCCCTCTTAGCCCCTTCAAAAAATCCCGCTCTACTGCAATGTAACATTTTGCAGTATCAACCAAAAACTTAGTAATGAATCCTGCGATAATTTTGTCTAGCTAGAAATCCACTACGCACGTGAATTTGTTATTGAATTTTTGTAGTTGTACAATATTATTAGTAGTTCATTCTACTGGTCTTATTTGATTATTTGGGTGATTATCCTTTAATATCAATATCCACTCCTATAGAAAATGTGGAAAATAACAGAAAAATGCCTCATGAATATTAGTAAATACACACCTTTCCAAGTAATGGCACGATGTATACTTAGGTTTTCTATTGTCCTTTTGCGCAAACTCAAACTATTTTTTTGTCATCCATCGTTCAATATCCTATTCAGTTGGATTCCATGGTATGAACATCCCCTTCTAATAATTCCTTCTCTTCGTCATTCTTCTCATCAACTCCCCTCCAATCTATTCTTATGGGTTCCAACCAACAACGAAACCATTTGTTGTATGTTTTGGGTTGACCCGAGTTCTACTTTAGGTTTCCAACAAAACCCCGAAAACTATCGACCCTTTTGGAGACTAGAAGGCAACATTGTGCATAAAGTGCACAATGCAGTCTCACCCGAGTTGGCTTTATGGGTGACTGTAGGATCCATATGTATATAGTCGGCTTCTTTGGGGATGTTATACATTCTTTCTCCCTCAACATATATCAGAAATATTATTTTAACACAACATTATATCCATATATATCATTCTGTAAATATTCCCATTCATTTAAGATCCATTTTGCAGTAAATATCATGGCTATTCTTGTGTGCACCGCATTTTACTACTATAGATTCATTCATTCAACATAACTAACAAGAAATAAAGAAAACATTCCACACAAAGACACAATTTTTACCATGGTTCACCCTTCCAGGCTACGTCCACAAAGATCTAACATTCTTCACTCTTTTATTATTCTTCATCAAGTTATTGCACTATGTGCATTACATGTGAGGCTGACAAGATTTCACTAAGGTCTACAACTTGCGACCTTACCCTCAATTAAAATTCATATATATGTCTCAAAAACTAACTCTAAGATCATCTTCCACACTATCTCCACAACTAGATCGCATGATATCCCTAGATTAACTAGATCTCATCATATCTCACAATACATATTTATACTATAAAAAAGGGTATAATACCTATTACAACAATGACCAAAACCCTGACCCACTAACCCTATGTGGATTAGTTTTGTCCACTTTCTAAATCCCTACATGTGGTTTGTCTAAAATCCAACTATTTCCTTCTTTGATCCACCTCTTTCGTCCTTCCTTTGACTTTCTGGCTTTCTCGGGGCTACTTTTCCCTGATTTCTGGAACATGCTCCTTTTCTATTCCATTTTCTAACTTTCTTCATTAATTGTTGCACTTTCCCCCAAAATGGCCTGCGCCAACACGCCCCTCCCCCCGCCCCCCCTCATTCACCTTTATAGCTATAGGTCAACCAAGGTTCATCACATCCAAACAACATAGTGTATGGGAGATGGTAAGATAATGTCACCATGAGGTATGTTAGTCATTCTTTCATGCAAAGTGTTGTTCTTAATTTGTTGGGAATGTGTATGAGAATCTTTGGTTGAAGTTGGATAATGGATCACCGGCTTCAGAAATTGTGTCAGTTTCCTTCTTTCATCTTGGTGGTCAAATTATATTCCCTAGTCTCATGTTGTGACTACCCAGGGAAAAGAGGTACTATTGGGGGGCCCTCACAAGGGTAATGTTTTGTTCCCCACCATACTTAACACTTTCCATCCTGGACCCTCTCATAGTGTACTAAACTTTGGTAATGGTTCATGCTCTATTCTCTCATGAGAAGCAGGGATGAAGGCCCATAAGTTGATTACAACTTATAATAAAAGAATAATAAAATGATGCTAAATAAAGAAAGGAATGATAGAAAAGGACTAACAAAATTGAATCCAAACTTGAGCTCTACCCTTTCAATTCTCACCGTGGTCATGGATAGCGATGCTAAATATTGAACCCTTATAAAGGGGACTTGAAAATATGATAAAGAGGACTAGAAAAATGGTTGATAAAGGGGTTTGGAAAAAATATCACCTAAGAATGAGGTAACTCAAGAGCATGTGCACCCTCCATAAAGGAGCTCATAGAAATGGATTAAATGACATTATAAGCCATGAAGTAAGCCCTAAAAACATATCACTATCACACTTACTCTTGAAGGGTTTCTTTATTTCCTACTTCACTTAGGACCTATCCCTCTACCCGATTTATTTTATTTCTTTTCTAGGTGGCACACCTAATAGGGTTGGATGAAATCCCTCCCATACTTAAACTTGTCAACTCAGACGTGGGCTGGTGTGATGCTTGAAGGGTATACTAAGGTAAATTGTTTACATGTATTATATATTAACTTATAGCTTACTTTGCATGCTTTAAGGAATAATGTTTCTTATGAACCTTGTCTAACCATATTTAATACCTTGATTTGTCTTGGATGGCCCTGGCATGGTTCTTTGAGGGATCTCATGGGATTGTACCCAGGATGTTGTGAATTTATTGTAGGACCTTGGCATGTGTGATGGAGAGCATTGGGTCATCCAGTGACTCACTACCCTCATACATAATCTCTCAGATCCTCGAAACCCTAAATGATGGCAAGTGGGCTTGGTTCAAGAAGATTTAGTCATGATGTCACATTGATGGGATAGAAGCCCATAGGATAGGAATAGAACCTCATACCTTATTCCTCACTAGGAACAGGGAAATTGAAACAAAAAACATCCAAATACATTGTAGAGATGAGATGCATGTTCCTAGGGCATGGATGAAACACTCATATCTTGGATGTTGGGCCTAGTTTTATGATGACATCATATTCTAAGGTTTGATGGATCTAGGATTTGGAGTATTCTTGGGGCATTAACAATGGTTGGAATGGTTTTGAGTGGGTAGAAACATTAGTTTCCCCAACTCCACTTCATATTGATGCCAAATGGCCTTTGGAGGTCCCCTCCTTATAAGAAGGCTTGAAGTCTCACATGTGTGATTTATTTTGATGTATTTTGCACATTTTGCATCTTGTAAAAGTTAAATGAATGGTTGTTCCCAATTGGATTAAACATTTATTATGTTTTGTGGAAAAATGAGGAGTGCTAGCCTCATATAAGATTGCTAGTGCTAACTCTTTCATTTCATCATAATTCTCTCACCATTTGTGATAATACTTCTATAATTTTTGGCCCTTAAGGTTTATTAGTCTTTCTCTCTAATGCATTATTCTTGGAATGGATCTCTTGTGGGTGGTTTGTTGATTTTGTATGGATATTTATGAAATTAGGGTTAAATTCTCCTCGTTTCTTGGATGAAGTAAATTTATGCAATTATTGTTTATGCTATTGATGTTTATGGTGAAATTGTTATTTTGTTGCAAGTCTTCTTTATTGAAACCCTAAGAGAGGACCATAAAATATTATTCCTCTCACAAAGCCTTATCTTTCTAAAGTTGGTTGATTTTACTTTCTAGGGTTAGAACCCTAAATCCCTAAAGTTCTATCACTTTAGGATTTTAAATATAGACATTCGATATTTTTCCTCGTTGAAGCTACAAGAAGGGAGGAATGGTTTTTAGGGCCTAAATGTGATTGCACCCTAGAAATCATTCTCCTCAAGATCTAAATCCTAAGATGAAAATGTGATTCAACCTTAGGGTTTAGATCCTACCTCTTGGTTTCAAGTAGATCAACCTTCAATCTTGGATGCACTTGAGACCTCATAGCCCTAGAAAGGAAATTCTTGTGGTGAATTCATTGATAAAATCTCAAGTGTCCTACTAACTATACTAACTCTAAACCTAGAAAAATCACTACATTTCTTGATGTTGTTATAAAAATTTGCTATGTCCACCTAAAATCAAATTTAATAATTGAATACACTCATTTAAATGTGTCTTAACTAACTAAGAAATTTCCTCTAACAATTCGATAATATTTTTTGGGATAGGGGCAGACTGAGGGTTCAACGCTTCAACAACACAAAAACAAAACCCTAACTACTGACCCTTTCGGCAACACCTATGAAGCAGATGAAATCTCACCCGAGGTAGAGGAAGGGGGGGGGGGGGGTTGCNCCGGACTCGGGATTCTACAACCAGGCTGGGACACAGATCTATGATTAAAACACTTAACATAACTCTTAGACAATAATATGCATTCGTTCTTGAATCTCATTCACATCGCAAATTAAACCCTTATTACAGATTAGTGCAGTAACAATAAAGATCAAGCACTTCCAATAGCATTAACTCAGAGCTAGCATTTATTTACCTAGAATACCATTAAGCACTAAGGAACAACATCAGATCCATCCATCATACATTATAACAACAACACTAACCAAATAAATACATAAACAACATCGCACAAAGAACATCAAGACACAAGATATACGTGGTTCAGCCCAGTGTGGGTCTACATCCACCAAATTATTCTTCTTCTTTATTAGTATTTAGTCTTCTTACATTCATCTAATCCTATGCACAAATCCATAGAGCCCAACTCTGCAGAGGATAGGAGATCTGCACACTGTGCACTAGATCCTCATTCCCCAAATCTGGTCAAGGCATAGAGTCCTACTTCACACAGCCAGATCACACAAAGCCACTTACAATCTCTTGCAATGAGCCAACATTAACACTTACAACATATTGTGCACATAGCCAACACCCCCTTATTACATCACTTAGATACTTATTTATACATTTATAAAAAGGCCTAATCATTGGTAAACCCATGGGCCGACATCTGTTAACCCATTACATAAACCCTAGTAAACCCTTTGCTTGGTCCACAAGCCTGCAAAACAGGTAAGATCCTGCGATCTTAGCTCAGCCTGGGAATTCCATCTTCGACTAGTGTGTCAAAGTCCCAAAAGTGCTCAAACATGACCAATGTTGCCTCAAAACTTAGTCAAGGAACAATAGCCCCCAACACTGATCTGTGACTCGTCCCGAGTCACTCAGATATGGGCAACGTTGTTTCAAAGGCCTCAAGTTTAACTCGAGATTCCTCGATTTTCTACTTCGCTAGAGCTTCCTGCCCAGAAAAATCATGAATCACTTGCTCTGTAACAGGGCCTTTAAGGCAATGTTCCACTTTTTCAACCACTTGGTCTAGTTGCGATCCTTCTCCTTCAATTTCTTCAAAAATCATGCAGGCTTCGTCCTGCACCGACTGTAGCCTTTGTGTAACTTCCATGATTCTTCTCTAGATGGCAGTAATATACTGTTGGACTATGTGTTTCTCCTGTGATATCTTCATTTTCTCAATTGTAGTGAGTATCTTCATCTGCGCTTGCATGATGGATGCCTTATGCTTCACCTCATGTAGTTGTTCTTCCAGTTTCCTCGGCTATGGGTCTTCTACAAGGCATTCATAGGTCTGTGCACTTTGGTCACTCAACTGCTTACATTATAAGGCAAGGGTCCTGATCCTTCCAACTGCACTCTTGGATATTTCTTCCATCTGATCGCGCACTTCTTGCAGAGTGCTTGGAATTGCTTGGGTCTCTAGCTCCATTACTCTTTCTTAAAGTTGTTGAATGGCCTCGGCGAGCTTCCCCACTTGAATCTAGGTTGAATCTTCTTCCTAATGTGTGAAGCCTAGAACAGAGTGAAGTGCTTTAGTCACTACCTCTTTGACCACAGTCTGATCTACAAGCAATTGGTATTTTTCTTGTTGCATCTTCGCATTGTCCTCCTCGTACATCAACCGAATTTCATCTTTCTCCTTTTGCACAACTCAAAGTTTCTCTAAGACCTCCTCCTTTTCTTGCTTCAAGGATTTTGTAGCCTGCTCCTTTTTTTCTTGGACTCACTGAAGTCGAGCATCTTTTGCATATGCTAGCCTTCATAATTGGGCAAGTTCATCCCCCAATTCTGCAATCTTCGATGAAGAAGTCACAGTAGGTACTGCACGGCTCGAATATATGGCTTGTTGTATATCCTTATGCTTCTTCTCAATTATTTCATACATCATATCCTGCTTTGCTCCATGTCTCTGCAACATATCCTCTGAAGCGTCCTCCATGGCTACGATGATGAGATCAACATCATCCACTGTGATCACATTCTTCGATTGGGGTTTATTTCCACAGGTATTCTTTCTTGATGAGGGTTTCTGCAGAGAAACCTTCCCCTTATTTGATGTTTTGACCTCGATAGGGGAATATTTCGGTGGTGTAGCTTCACCTTTGCCCTATTTTTCTCCTTATTCCCCTCCTTATTCTTGGTTCACTTCGTCTCCTCCTCCTCCTGCAAGCGAGTTAGGCCTACTTTCCTCCGAGGTGCTAACCTCCTCATTAGTTTGTATATTTTGCACTTCCTCCTTTTTCTTCTTTTTCTTTGTGCTAGTCTATCCATCATGCTCGACTCAGGTGACCAAGGGACTTAAGATGATGTCAGGTTCAGAGAGTTTTGCACTTCCACCAGTACAAGGAACTCTGTTGGCCATAATGTTTCGATCTTCTCCATGTCTTCGTCGGTCATCTTATCATAGGACTGCAACTCCTCCTTACTCTCATCCCTACGCGCATTGATGTAGATAAAGTGTCGATATACGCAAAACTTTGCTAATGGCCTGAACTATTGCAATGTGTTCGGTGTCATTCATGGGAATTCCTTGATAGCATGCTTCAGTTGCTGGTAGTAGGCATGGAAGACAAAATTTGACCGCCACTTCTTCAACATGTCATTCATATACCACAAGGTGGAGAACCTTGCGGCCAACAACTCCGATGGCTTAACTTTTGGAAATGTCGCTCCTTCTAACATCTATCAAGCGACAAATGTGATCAATACCAATAGCAAATTGAAATGGAATTCATAGCCCTAATCATGTGCTTCGCGACAGTCCTTCTCAAGTTTGTTGACGAGGTAACTCACCCAGTTAATTTGCATTCTCTCCATGCACTTTCCTGTGGGGTATACTAAGAATACCGTGACTTGCGTGGGATAGTTCTTTTTGATGATCTTTATAGCTATAAGCTGAAAATCTAGGCGCACTACGCCATCCTAGATGGAGGCTACCTTGTAGCCTCACTTTCCCTTTTCTACATCGCCATAATCCTCCTTTATGCATTGTGCCAAGGAGCGCTATGAAGCCTTCCCTGGGTAGAACTACTAAGGGTCTGGTCCCTGCATGCTAAGTCCTATGATGAGGTGGATCAACGCTAGATCCATAGTGACACACCTATCGAGCCATAGATATCCTCTGTGATAGCACAACAAGAGGACTTTAACACAAGCATTAACCTCCTAATGTCGACCAAAGTTAGGGATCTTCATTACATTTGGGATCATGGACAGCACGATCTCCTTTATCCATGACTGGGAGACTATCCGAGGCTTCTTCCCAGTCATCTTCATCAAATACTGATGTGGCACGAGCATCACATAGTTCTTCCTGTCTCTAAGGTTAAATTCATTTTTATTCAAGGCTAGGATCTATGCTAAATGGGGTCCAACTATGCGTATCCCCTTCGGAATGTATGCAATGATCAATGTATACTCAAAGTCACATGGGATACTATCACGGTTAACTGTGCCAGCCAAAGGTGGTATGTACTCCGACAAGACCAAAGATATCTTCTTCGTGTTAGCCAGATCGTCGCGGTGTTTTCTTCACTACTCAGTAGTATGACTAGAATGTCATCCAGTCGAAGGGTATTCTTGCAATCCCCATGTCGATGACGCCTGTATTCCTATAGACATAACTCTCTTAGCCATGATTTCCATGAGGATCTCCTCCAAACACTTTTCTAACGCACTATGTTCACCCAACATTCACACCTGTAACCAAATAGATCAAGTAGGAAAACAGACATGTGAGGTAATCACACAGATGGCGAGGTCTAGAAATCACAGCGCGAGATGAAATTGATTCTCTGTTAGCTTGGATAATCATGGGTGGAAAAAATTGGTCCCTACATAGCGTCTAATGGTTTAAATAAGCAAGTGTCGTAACAGATTCCTCCAATGGGAAGGAATGTGTTCATCAATGAGAATCAATCCGTTATGGTGTGGTCTTGACAGTCAATTTTCTCATAACTACGTTTTCTAGCCATTCTGGGGCGTTATTCTAATGGTTGGGGTGCCTCCAATGGTCATATAGATTTTCCATGGAGAAGTCCCATTCTGCGTGGTTCTACTATTTCGATGAGGTTTGGGGTCTGCAAGTCTACCTTCTGTGAAGTCTTCACTGGAACTTCTTGTAGTTTTTCTAACTTGGATTTCTTCTTATTGATATTTCTTGCCTTCTTTCATGTGATCTGAGTCTATGGATTCCTCTTTCCATTCTTATTCTTATCTTCTCTTAGCATAGTGACTTCGCGTTGCTGACATTCTCTCAAAGGATTCAAAAGTAATACCTCTTTGCTTACTAGGTCCTGGGTGGACATACTTTCTTCTTGCATGGAAAGGTCCTTCAAACCTTTTTATTCTCTTTCAACCTCGACAACTAATTCTCTTTCCTTTTGGTTCTTCGACTCAACATCTTGTTCTTCTATTATTCGATCTATTCCTCTAGCTATGAGATCCCTTAGTTCTTGATTTTTCTTTTATGTAGCTTCTTCCTCTGCTTTCCTTCTGATCTGATCCTTCTCCATCCAATTATTTTCTAACAAAAGTGGAAAAGGGGCATTGTTCTCAACAAACTTAATGACTTCAAATTATTCTTCAGTCGATGTTCCATGAGAAATCATAGGTACATTAGTAGCTCTTCCACATAGGGATATCATCTTTCCTTTAAAAAGTCATATTCTTCTCAATGAAGGTACCATAGCAGGCTTTCCCAAAATTTTCCAAGTGCTTTCTAGCATAATGTTCACATGTGTTTCCTCATCCAATACACATTTTATGTCAAAGTCTTCTATTCTTGTAACTATGCACTGTTTTTATTTCAGGATCTCTTGTAAACTGGTGTCTTTGTGATCATCCATTACTTATTTCAACGGTATTAACATAGTATCTAACTCTTTTTCTATATGATTCTTTAACATATACTTAGTCTCTTGACCTTCTTTATAGTTTTCTTGTCTAATGAAAATATTTTGAACTTTAGCAATCATCCTTTGGCAATCCTCAACCGCATGACCAATAGCTTTACAACAAAGACAAATAGGACCCGTAACAGGGTTTTTTTGTATCCAGATGTATCGATCTTCTAAAATTATAACATAGTTTTAATCATCTCTTTCTTTTAAACGATCCCCAGCCTCTCCTGTACTGCACACTAAAATCATAGTGTTGGACCTACAATTTGCAAAAATTCTTTCTAGGTTCTTGCATCCACTTATTAGTCCAAAAATTCTTTCTATGCATAGGAATAACATATCTTTATCTATTTCTATCAAATTTATTTAGATCAACCCTTTCTTCTAATTGTGCCCTAGATTTCATACTAGGACAAAATCTATCAAACATACCTAGATTCATACTTTCGAAATAAAAAATTTCACTTATCTTACTCTTACCAGAGAACAAAGTTTTAAGATCTTACCTCTTTTCTTCAGATTAGGTTTCTTTCTTAGCACAGGGCTTTACAAATCAAGTAGAATACTGCACACTACAACAACAGATCTATGCACAGAGCTTTATATTTTCTTCAATTCCCAGCAATCATTGTTTCAGGTCCCGTCAACAGAACCATTTGTTGGCACAGGGGTAGACCCAGTGTTCAATGCTTCAACAACACAACAACAAAACCCTAACTACCGGCCCTTTCGACAACACCTGCGAAACATATAAAGTCTCACCTAAGGTAGAGGCGGGAGGGTTGCAAGACTCAGGTGTCTACAACTAGGCTGGTGTTGGATTACTGAGAGGGGGGGTGAATCAGTAATAGCGTAATTATAATCCTTTTTCTTCAAATGTTATATCAACGTAGAATTATTATCCAATAATCAACAGTAAGAAATAAACAATCACACACATACATAGTACACCGGTTTTTTACGTGGAAACCCAAATTGGGAGAAAACCACAGAATGTTTTTTCTTATATGTCTTGAAGAATTACATTTATTGGAAGCACCGAATTCCTTTGTTTTCCAGCTGAAACTGGAAGGAGGCTCCAACCCCCTAGTTTCTCAGGCTACAACCTGAGGGAAGCTCCAACTCCCCAATTCTCTTGCTACAACCAGAAGGAGGCTACAACTGAAAGGTGGCTACAACCACTTGTCCTTGCCCCGTCCTGCCACCTTGAAGTAGAAGTAGAATGATGGAACCAATGTCACACTATCACTCTGAGATATACCACTGTAAACATGTACTAACAAATATGAACCATGCATCAACCATGCATCAACCTGTACCTCAACCTGTAATCAACCTGTACCATAAACAAGTGCATCAACCATGAACCAACCTGTAATCAACATGTACCATAAACAAGTGCATACAACCATGTACCAAGTATGTACCAATCATGTGTCAACTACTCATCAACTATGAATTATCAATATGTACTAATATCATCAACTATACACCTCATGTATGTGCACCAACTCATCAACTACTTGTCTCAACCATGTACTCAACATGTACCACAACCAAAATCTCTCATCAATTTCATCATCCAAATCTGATTTGTAGCTCTGTAATAGACCTGGTGTATATGATCACATTCCTGCAAACCTTCCTTAACTTTAAAAACAAGAGACTAGCAATTTCATCAAACTTTTCTTTAGTTTCACACGCCTAGTTTTGGATTAGTCAACAACCCTAAATTAAAGTAATCATAACTTTGAACCTGTAATGTATAAAGATCTGAAATTGATACACAATGATCTTCAGTGTGTTTAATGAAATTCCTCCAAGTTTCACTACTTGGAACCTCTTAGAAAAGGAGTTATAGAAAAAATGACATACCTTGCTGAATTCTGGTTTATTCTAGACAACGACCTTGTAGAGCGTTCCCTGCACAAAATATTTGATTAATTTATATAAAACTATTTCACAGCATACTAAAGACTATACCCTAACCAATACATTTGGTCTCACTAAATTTAGATCTGTTATGAAGAAGTTATGAAATTTTTACCTAAAACACCTGATTTTTACTAGTTTCAGGACTGGCCACAAACCCTATTTTCCACGAAGTGTAACTCCCAAAATACAACAAACCATGAGATCAATATTTTACCACAAATACTTGGATATGTTTTCTCACTTGCATAGAAATTTCACGGTCTGAATCATTATAGAAAAAAAGTTATAGCGAAAATGGTGAGATGACCTGTAAATAACATACCTTTGAAAGCACCATCAAAAGAATTTATCCTTCCTTGCATTTCAACATTCTTTTCTTCACCTTCACTCAAAATTATGATTTAGATATCCTTGGTTACCTCAGAAACATATAGATATTCAATATTCTCAAGTGTAATTCAAATGAGAGAGCCTTGCCTCTTATTTATACTCTCCAAGTAGCTTCCTTAAAAACATCTTCTAGGTCACTTGGCCCACTTTCCT
>ML808294.1:77168-107608 GCA_009831015.1 Picea engelmannii
AAAGAGATTTGGGACAAGCTTCGAAATATTTATGAAGGAGATTCAAAAGTCAAAACAACAAAGCTTCAAACTTACAGAGGTCAGTTCAAACAACTAAAAATGAAGGAAGATGAAGATATCGCAGCCTACTTCTTACGAGTTGATGAAACAATGAATGAAATCATAGGATTGGGAGAAGAAATCGAAGAATCTGTAATTGTTCAAAAAGTACTAAGATCTCTTCCTATGAGATTCAACCCTAAGATATCAGCACTAGAAGAAAGATTGGATCTAAACTCAATAAAAATGGACGAAATGCATGGAATCTTCACAGCATATGAGATGAGAACTGAACAGGAAAATCCAGATGTAAAAGAAGCAACCTTCAAAGAATCCAAAATATCAAAGCAAAATAAAAAGGAACAAGAAGAATATAACAACAACAGCGATGTCTCAATGGTGAGTTGCCTCGCATTGGTTAACGACATTCATCAATGGTCAGTAATCCAATGATTTCTCTTCATGCTCGACACTGACACATTCATTCACATTATTAGAATTGTACCATCGGTTTGTAGTGGGTGAAGACTATACACTTTTTCATTATCCCCTCAGTAGCTGCAGTAGTTTGATTTCAAATCTATGAGAGTACGACAGTTCCATATTCTTTGCCTTCCACATTTCTCATGATTCAGCAGTAGCAATTCAGATTCCTTCACTTCCCATGATCCAGTTACAGTAGCAACAACATTAATAGTTCCATTTTCATGATCCTGCAGCAGTGACATCTTCCATGCTCCAGCACCAGCCATATACCTATTGCATTGTGTTGGGTAAGTGGAGGTATGTTCTTTTATAATCTTTCAACATGAAATTCCTTATTTGCTAGTAATGAATATCTTTGGAAAATTCCCTCACCATGCTCTATTTCCTTTTTCACTTTCATAACCTATGCCAAGTTGCATAAGGATATGAAACCACTTCAGTTAGTGGGGAGGGAACCTATATTCACTACATATTCATTACCATTATTCCATTTTACGATCCCATATTTCCATTTATGATTCATTAACATTTATTTTCCAGCGACACTTTGTTGCATTTTGATTGATATACATATTGGCATGATTCATAAAAGATAAAGAAAAGGCTTTCTTATACTCATTGATGCTCTGTTATGGATATTGATAGGTTATTATTTCCAGTGAGTACATGGATAAATTATTGTAGAAAGAAGACAAATAAGTGAAATGAATGTTGTAGCAAATAAGTGAAATGAATGTTGTTAACACAAGAACCAAGATTCTTTGTATTCATGGTTGTTACACAAGAACCAACCATAAGAAAATGTAAGTTGTTACTCATGTATTTCACATGTTGTTACTCTTGTATTTCATACCCTCGAAACATTCATTGTTAAGGACATCATTAATCAAATCCATAGTTTAAATTCCAAAAAATTTTAAGAATATCCATGCATGGTTGCATGAGGACATGCAACAAGTTTAGTTGGGGGGCATGTTGGGCCTTAGAAATGTCGTATTTTCATCCATCTTTTCCTTCACTATTCCTTACATTTCATCGTCCCATTAACCTTCCATCATACCATTTTCATAAATATATTTGGGTTTCTCCTTATTATTTTCCATTGTATTCATTTTAGTATTATAACTGAATTTGTGATTCAATGATTTTGATGATGTGTGCAGGCATATTTGAATATTTCAACAAAGTCAAATATTACCACCTAGCCTCAAATTCGAATTTCATCTTCAAACTTTGAAGATTTGAAGAATATTTGGGACAATCATTCAACCATATTCAAAGGAGAAGATCATGGAGATTTTGATAGGTTATCTTATCCAAGATAGGTGTGGAGGATTTGAAGGAATAATTTGAGAGAATAGTGGATATATAATTATGACACTCATGTATATAAGAGAGTGTTCTCTCTTCATGAGGGTCATCATGTAATTCATATTTTAGTCTTGTAATTAGGAGAAGGGGATTCTTAGCTTTGATTCTTTCATTGTTATTCTTTCATGCTTTGTCATTTGATTCTTGTAATATAATTTGAGATTGATTTATTGTGTGAGCTCACATATGTCTTTTTTCATTCAACTCTTCACATGTTGTATTGCTTTCCTAGACTATTTTTCTGCTTTTCTAGTTAGTCTTTCAATGCTTTCCTAGATTAATTTCATTTCAGCAAATTAGATTAGATTAGTTCTACTTCAGTCCTGCATATATAGTGTGTGTGATTCGTAAGCCTACGAACCTCATATTGACAAATTAAATAGTTGGGAAAGTACTACAACAGAAATAAACGACAATATTTCCACCTAACATCCTCCTCATCAGTTTCTATGTTCTACACTTCCTCATTTTTCTTCTTTTTCTTTGTGCTAGTCCGTCCATCATGCTCGACCTGGGTGACCAAGGGAATTCTGATTATGTCGGGGTTAGAGTGTTGTGCATCTTCCACCGGTACAAGGAACTCTGTTGGCCATTCTTTGGTGATATCCTCCATCTCTTCATCGGTCATCTTATAATAGGACTGCAACTCCTCCTTACTCTCATCCCTGCATGCAGTGATGTAGATAAAGTGTCGATCTGCATGAAAATTTGCTAGTGGCCTATACTGGTGCAATGTGTTTGGTATCATTCATGTAAATGCCTCGATATCATGCTTCAACTGTTGGTAGTAGGCATGGAATACAACATTCGAATGCCACTGCTTCGACATGTCATTCGTATACCAAAAGGTGGAGAACCTTGCGGCCAACGACTCTGATGGCTCAACTTCTGGAAATGTCGCTCCTTCCGACATCTGCCAAGCAACAAATGAGATCAATACCAGTAACCAAATGAAATGGAATTCATAGCCCGAATCCTGCACTTAGCGACAGTCATTCTCGAGCTTGTTGACGAGGTAACTCGTCGAGTTCATTTGCATTCCCTCCACACACTTTCCTGTGAGGTCTACTACGAATCATGTGACTTGCCTGGGACCGTTCTTTTTGAAGATCTTGCCATCTATAAGATGACAAGCTAGGCGCACTACGCCATCCTGTATGGAGGCTACCTTGTAGCCTCACTTTCCCTTTTCTACATTGCTATAATCCTCCTTTATGTGTTGTTCCAAGGAGCGACCTGAAGCCTTCCCTGGGTAGAACTGTTGAGGGTCTGGTCCCTGCATGCTCGGTCCTATGATGAGGTGGATCAACGCAGAATCCACAGTGATGTGCCTATCAATCCATAGATATCCTCTGTGATAGCATGACAAGAGGAATTTAACGCAAGAGTTAACCACTTGATGTCGGCCAAAGTGAGGGATCTTCATTACATTCAGGATCATGGACTACGCAAGCTCCTTTATCCATGGCTGGAAGATTATTCGAGGCTTCTTCCAAGTCATATTCATAAAATACCGATGTGGCGCGGGGATCACGTAGTTCTTCCTGTCTTCGTGGTTAAAGTCGTTGATCTTCAAGGCTGGGATATATCCTAATTGGGGTCCAACTACATATATCCCCTTCGGAATGAATGTAGTGATAAACGTATACTCAAATTCACGTTGGATACTATCATGGTTAATTGCACCAGCCAAGGGCAGTATGTACTTCGGCAAGACTGACGGGATCTGCCTCACGTTAGCCTAATTTTCGCGGTGTTTTCTTTGCTTCTCACTAGTACGACTAGAAAGATGTCCAATCGAAGGGTATCCTTGCAATCCCCCTCTCAATGATGCCTGTATTCCTACAGACATAACTCTCTTATCCATGAGTTCCACGAGGATCTCCTCCGCATACTTTTCTAATGTGTTATGTTTGCCCAACATTCACACTTGTAACCAAATATATTGGGTAGGAGAACAGACACCCGAGGTAATCACATGGATGGTGAGGTCTAGAAATCACAGCGTAATATGAAATCGATTCTCTATTAGCTTGGATAATCATTGGTGGAAAAAATTGGTCCCGGTGCAGCGTCTGACGGGTTAAATAAGAAAGCATTGTAATGGATTCCTCCAATGGGAAAGAATGTGTCCAACAATGTGAATCAGTCCATTATGACATGGTCTCAACTGTCCATTTTCTCATAACTACATTTTCTAGTCGTTCTAGGGCGTTATTCTAACAGTCGGGGTGCCTCCAATGATTATATAGCTTCACCATGGTGAAGTCCCATTCTGTGTGGTTCTGCTATTCTGACGAGGTCCAGGGCCTGCAAGCCTACCTTCTGTGAAGTCTTCACTAGAACTTCCTATAGTTTTTCTAACTTGGCTTTCTTCTTACTGATCTTTCTTGCCTTCTTTCATATGATCTAAGTCTCTAGATTCCTCTTTCCATTCTTAGTCTTATCTTCTCTTAGCATAGTGACTTTGTGTTGTTGACGTGCTCTCATACTTTCGAAATAAAAAATTTCACTTATCTTACCCTTACCATAGCACAAAGTTTTAAGATCTTACCTATTTTCTTCAGAACATGTTTCTTTCTTAGTACAGGGCTTCGCAATTCAAGTAGAATACCATGAACTACAACAACAGATCTACGCACAAGGATTTCTCTTTTCTTCAGTTCCCAGCAATCATAGTTTCAGGTCTCGGCAACGAAACCATTTGTTGGCATAGGGGTAGACCTAGTGTTCAACACTTCAACAATGCACCAACAAAACCCTAACTATTGGCCCTTTCGAAAACACCTGCGAAGAAGATGAATTCTCACCCAAGGTAGAGGCAAGTGGGGTTGCAGGACTCAGGTGTCTACAACCAGGCTGGGACATAGATATGTGATTACAACACTTAATATAACTCTTATACAACAATATGCATTAGTTCTCGAATCTCATTCACATCGTAGATTAAACCCTTATTATAGATCAATGCAATAACAATAAAGATAAAGCACTTCCAATAGCATTAGACCAGATCTAGCATTTATTTTCCTAGAATACCATTAATCACTAAGCAACAACATCAGATCCATCCATAATACATTATAACAATAACATTATGTAAATAAATACGTAAACAACATCGCACAAAGCACATCAAGACACAGGATATATGTGGTTCACCCGAGTGTGGGGCTACGTCCACCAACTTCTTCTTATTCTTTATTAGTCTTTAGTCTTCTTACATTCATCTGCTCTTGTGCACAAAGCCATGGAGACGAACTCCGGAGGACAAAATATTTGCGCTATGTGCACCATATCCTCCTTCCCAAAATCCAATAAAGGCACAGATCCTTACTTCACATAGCCACATCGCACAAAGCCACTTACACTCTCTTGCAGTGAGCCAACATTAACACTTACAACATATTGTGCACCTAACCAACACCCCCTTATTACATTTCTTAGCTACTTATTTATACATTTACAAAAAGGCCTAATCATGGGTAAACCCATGGGCCGACATCCCTTAATCCATTACATAAACCCTAGTAAACCCTTTGCTCAGTCCACCAGCCTGCAAAACAAGTGATATCCCATGATCTTAGCTCCGCTTGAGCGTTCTATCTTCAACTAGCCTGTCGAAGTCCCAAAAATGGTCAAACATGACCAATGTTTCCTCAAAACTTGGTCAAGGGCCAACAATATTCTATTAGTTATATGTTTTTTTTCCATGGTCCTTTGTGGTATTTTTGAGCACTAATTATTTCTATTGTTACAAATTACTTATTGTCATTATAATATTGGTTTACTACTGCAATTTGCAACATTCATATCAACTTGACTTGTCTATTGTCTAAAAGAGGTCATTTTTTCATATTTTAGCTTGGAATTTGTTACATATATGTTGCAATAAATTATATCACAACCTTTCTTTCCTACACCTCGACCAACGAATCGGTGATCAAGATAGGGAGTAGTATAATTAGATACTAAACTTTCTGTTTGATCCCTTGAGGTCACCAGGGAAGCCTCCCATGTGGTGGACCTCTTCCATCACTAAAATGAGGGAAGATCCTACTAACGTGACAGTGGTAGTTTCTTCCATTGTTATGCAAGATTTGAGGATATTATGGTTGGATTTGCACAAATACAAATCCTACGACAATTGTCATCATCATCAAGGTGAAGATTTCTATTTTTATGAATGAAATCCATAGAATCTTTAATAAAAGAGGAGGTTTTACCAACGAAGGCTTGAAGCTTCTCGGTGAGAAATCGAACAAGGGCATGAGTGGGGGATCTTATGGCACTTACTATAGGTCTAGGAGGAATATATTTGTTTTCTATTTTGGGTTTTCCATAGATCCTCAAGGTTTTAGGATTATGAGGAATGAGAAGCTTTTGGATGGTAGGATCCATGGAGGAATATTTGATGGTTTTAGTGACCATGTTGGTAATGGTATTAATTGAGCTTTTAGGGAGAGATTTATAACTAGAGAAAGTAAGAAGGTTGAGCACTTTGGAATCATAATCCGAGGTGTTCATAATGACAGTGGTGTTTCCTTTTTTGTTTTTTGGCTTTGAGTACAATGATGTCATGGTTATCATTAAGTCGACGAATAGATTCAAATTATTCTTTAATGAGGCTTTGTTTATGGGCCTTGAATGATGGAGGATTCATCTACATTCCTGCTTGATTTTTTTGGCTTCATGAGGAAGAAGGTTGTGGGTAATGGATTCAATGGAGAAAATAATGTCCTCCATGGGTATCCTCTTAAGGGCTAGGGAGAAATTAAAATATTTTTCAAGAAGTTGGAGGGTGGGAGGGTCCAAAGTAATCACATATAAGTTTATAACTGTATCGGAATTGGAAGGAGGTGCAGGATGACAGAGATAACAATTATTAGAGGTAGCGTGTCCTTCCAAAGATGGAAAATTGAATGAGAGAGAATCATAAAAGGGTAAGGAAGAAAGGTCTGCCTTTTGGTGGTGAGAGTGATTAGGGTTAGGGTAAACATCATCTAAAAGAGACGGTGAGGAAGGTTCACACAAGTGAAAGAATGGGATAATTATCATTGGACATTGGAATATTGGACGAAATACAGCGGGTTGGTAGAATATTATTGGAAGAAATAGAAGAGCAGGAAAAAGCACAGTAAGCAAGTTCGTGGCTCGGCTTGGCCGAGATGAGATCGTTTATTTCATGAAGATTATAACTTTGCAAAATTCCTAGGGAGATAGGTGAGGAAAGGATTCAACCAGACTCAAAATCAGTATTAGGGTTTTGAATAGGGAGACGGGGATTGGAAAGGAGACCCCAGCTTAACTCGGGCGAGGAATTGTCAAGAGAAACAAATAAATATGGAGCAGCCAATGAGGACGAGGTTGTGTCTGAGGGAGATGTTAAGAGACCGTGAGAGGGAGCCAGATGTTGCAGAGGTGGTGAGGGTTTTCCATTGAATGATATGTTATAATCTTGAGAGACGATCTCTGTGCGAGCAGTTTGGAGCAGTGCGGGAGGAGAAGGATAACACATCGAGAGGTGGGGTGAAGGAGAGTCATGATTATTATGATTGATATCAGTGATGAGGGAGACATCATATGTTTAAGGGTAACGGGTCCAAAAACGAGGATAAGGATCAGAGAAGGAATGATTCGACAACAAATTGGAGAATTTTCGAATTTGATTTGAAGATGATTATTCAAAATCATACAAGTCTATGTTAAAAGATCTTCGTTCAAAATTAGACTGTACATCAATAGAAAACAAAGAAGATATTTTGAGAGGGAGAGAATAAAATTTCTGAGATAAGCGATTGAGTTTATACCCGATGAAGTGGATTCTGAGTGCAAAATGGCATTGCTAGCCCTTCTGAGAATTCGATTGAGATTAGGTCTTCCATTATGTTGGTGGAAGCGTGGGAATGAAAGAATAATGTCAAAGTCACTAAATTGATTAAGAATGTAATATCGATTATTTTTTTCATCAATTTGATTATGAGTTTTAAATATCAGGGTTTATTTGAGACAATAATTTTCATAGAGATTAAGAATTTGAGTATGCAGGTTTCCACATTTATAGTAAAAAAGTTTTTTTTCTATATAAAATTGTATGAGAAGTTTTGAAATGTCCAAAATTTTCTAATAGACACTAGAACCATCATGAAACACATAAAAAGATAATATAATTAGAAAATAGTATTGAATATTGTATATATAGAAGATGAATGGTCGGAATCCTCAAAGGAAAGATAAAATATAACATATAAAAATGGATAAATCAATAGAATAATAGGTAGGATAAATAATTAGTAATAGGGTTTTTAATGAGAACAAGTTAATAATAAAGTATTAAAGAAGGGATAAAAATTGAATAAAAATGGGTAAGTTTGGTTGAGATTATGAGAAAAATATGGTGAAGGATAAAGAAATAGTGATAAAATGTAATGAGAATGATTTAAATAGGGGGTTGTATTATATATATATATATTGAAAGTAAAAAAAAATTATTTCACAAGAGGTATTTTTTACAACCTAATATGAAGGAGATGTGTAATTTCTTCCATACTATATTAAACATAGAGTAAAACAAATACTAATAATAAAAAAATGTTTCAATGTACAATATTAGATATGTCCTCTCTACATCCAATATGAGAGATATTGTAATTCCATTAGTGCTTAACATGGATTTTGAGGTGTTCATTTGCAAGTCATTTTGAGCTATTTGTAACATGTATATTGAGATGACACAAAAAGTTCTTATTCTAAGAATAGGTGAATGTTTAACATAGAGTTGACATGTAGCATTTAAAAGAAAATTAATAACAAAAAAATATTTCAATATTAGCCAAACTCCACCATAAGTAAAACACTTCAATATCAACTTTATATATATAGTTAAATAAATTGAAAGAAAAAAAAAAATTATTTCACAAGAGGTACTTTCTACAACTCAATATGAAGGAGATGTGCAATTCCTTCCATACTATACTAAACATAGAGTAGAAAAAATACTAATAATAAAAAGTATTTCAATGTCCAATATTTGATAGGTTCTCTCTACATCCAATACGACTGATATTGTAATTCCATTAGTGCTTAACATGGATTTCACACATGGTAAGGGATAGAAGGATCAAAGGTTTTGAAGTGTTCCTGTGCATGCCATTTTGAGCGATTTGCAACATGTATATTCTCATGACACTCCCGCCCACCCCCCGACACACACACACACACATAAATGACATAGTTTCATCTTAGCTCCACATCTATCACAAACAATCAAATCCATCTAGGTGAAAAATGTTTCTCAATATCAACCTAAAAAATATTTTCACCTTGAGGGATTTGACCACTCTAAGTGCATCATAGATATGGATTTAAGATGGATCCACAATGGTTGCACCAAGAGGTGATTTTTATAGCTTATAATGAGGTAGATTTGTAATTTTGTTCTTGCTCAACATGGAGTCGACATGTGGCATTTAAAAAATATATTAATTATATATATATATATATATATATATATATATATATATATATATATATATATATATATATATATATATATATATATATATATATATATATATAATTGGAAGTTGAGAAGAAAAAATTATTCCATCAATGGGTGCTTTCTACATCTTAGTATGAGGGAGATGTGTAATTTCTTCAATGCTTAACATGGAGATGAAATGTAGCATCTAAAAAAAATTAATAACACAAAAAATAATTCAATGTTAGCCATAAATAAAAATATTTCATATATAAAGAAATTGAAAGTATCTAGTGTTGGATTACTCAAATGGAGGGTGAATCAGTAATGAGCAATTTATACCACTTTTAACCACAGTTTATAGTTCTTTAACTTATTAAACCATGTTCATCAGTTCATCAGCAGTATATTATTGTTTATTAAACATTAACATCCATCAGTGCATAATAAACAATAATAAACACATCCACACAATACACAGTACACCAATAGTTACATGGAAACCCAATGTGGGAGAAAACCACAAAATGTTTTTCTTATATGTCAAAGAAAAATCATTGAAGAAAGAACCAACTTCCAATTCTCCATCTCTGACTGGAAGGAGGCTCCAACCCCCTATTTAATCACGCTCCAAACTAAAGGAATCTCCAACTCCCTAATTCTTTGGCTCCAACCAGAAGGAGGCTACAAACCCCTATGTTCTATGGCTACAACCATAAGGTGGCTACAACCACCTGGTTCTTAGTCTCCAACTTCCTGATTCTTTGGAACAACCAAAAGGAGGATACAACCCCCTTTTCTTGCCTCATCCAACCACCCTGAAATATAAATTCCAAATGTGAAGAACTTGTCACTGTTACTGAATCAAAGTCACTATCACTGCTAACCTATGTTGCTATCACTACCAAACTTTGTTATTGTCACTAATCTAATTCTTCTTCAAAAAAATTCTTTAGATACAAGACCTTCTTAACTACAACTCACGGATGTCTGCATCTCTCCCCACTGCAACTCACGAACTACCACAAACTCACCTAGTTTCACTGTCACTATCTCTACTTCTATCAAACTATCATTGTAAACTTGATACTTAAAACCTGTCACTGTAATCTCATTGAACAAATAATATATACATACCAAAAACACTCAACCATATGCACAATATCACCAAGATGTGCATCAACCAAGAATACTCACACATCAACTAGATGTACCATGCCACATCATCCATAAACCAAGTGAAAACAATACTACCAACAAGTGCCTCCAACAATGTACCAAGCATCTACCAATCATGTGTGAACTACACATAAACTATGACTCATCAAGATATACCAACATCATCAACTATATGTCCCAACATGTATCCAAAATATACCTCAACCATATACCAAAGGCATATACTATCAAAAGTTCTCTAGCAATGCATCACATTGTCCATAACAAAATACCACAAACCCTCACTTTAAACAATGTACCAAAAACCTCACTGTTATGTAGCATCAATCATGTATTAATCATATACCAAGATCACTAACAAATACCTCTCATAATGTGCCACAAGGTATACCAATAACACTCACACATGTACCAACAATATTCTTCAACGGATCTGCCTCAAAAAATTTACTACAACATATACCATACCTCCAAGAGAGCATATACCAAATCTGACAAAGTAATACCTCAAGCATGCTCCACAACATCACTAAGATATAACCTCATAAACATATAGACATACCTTTAGATTTTGTAACTAACATGATGCTCTAGATCTCATACCACGAGACCAGTAGACCAACCTCAGCCTCAACAACCTGGGATGACTATCTCTTTAAACCCCTTTTCTGATCTTTTCATAGATCCACGCTTTCCCTTTCTACAAGTCACGGGTATTTGTTCTTTCCTCCACTATGACCCATGGATGTTTGCACGCTAACTTCTCTACAACTTGTAGATAACCTCAGAAACCATGAAACAATATCACTCTTTGAAACTCCAAAATTTTCGCTTCTTTAGACCTTCACTGCCTCAGACCTATGCTTTCTCAGATTTTTCAATGTATACTTGTAAACAACCTTTCACAAAATGGATATTCAATAAATTTCAATACGTGGGTAGGTGCTAATAGGATTCCCTTTCTCTCTTATTTATACTTTTTCAAGTGCCTTCCTCTAGAAGTTTCCTTGTAATTGTTTTACCCCTTTCTACATATTCTAGGGCTAACCCACTTTCTTGTTGCAACTAACTTTCCTTAATTAGTCAACACATAAATCCTTTACCATTCTTTTTGAAGCCACTTCATTATTTAATTCATTTCTTTCACAGCCACTTTGACTAGGGAATCATATTTATGACTTTCGAGAAGCTTGTGACTTATTGTTGACTTTTTAGAGGCTTCTATATTACTCTAAAGGGTTCTCCAACTTATCAAGACCATATCTCCCTAACTGTGAGGAACTATGTGACATACCACATATCACTGGAAATGGCATGAATGTAATATCCATCCATGATAGTCTTACCTGCATATTCAATGATCTTCATGCCTTTATACTTCAAACCAACTTGAGTCCCTTAACCATACCTTTGTGTTACCATAATTTTCTATCGAACATACTCAAGGTCTAACATCAATCTACAATATCACTCTCCAAGGGTTGACATCAATCTATAAGGGATGACATCAATCTACAATATCACTCTCCAAAGGTTGACATCAATGAAAACTAACTATCCAATCCAACTATCCATCAATCTAAGCCAAATGTCCAACAATATCCCCCTTTGGAATTTATGGAAACTCCAACATTGATGGAAACACTTATTCATGAAAATAATTATGCTCATTCTCCCTTTGATCATTGTTCCTCATCAATATTTCTATCTCCACCCCTTTGAAATCAATGGCAAAGGGTATCTCCCTTTGGGGATGCTCCCCCTAACTGAACTCTCCTTGGGGTTTCTCCCCTTGTTTGCAATGTCCTTTGGGTTGCTCCCCTTAATTTGATCTTTCTATTTGTTTCTAAGACTTTTAGTACTCTCTCTCCTTGAATATGATTAACATATCCCCCTTTGACAAAGGGTATCACTATGATGCAATGTCGATGGCATGGCTGCCAATGATTCCTCTATGATCATCTCTATCATCTCTCTTCTTGGAATCATACCTCTATTCTTATCTCTCTATATAAAAACTTATCTGAATTATATTTCTACTTGTTGTCTTGCTTCTGTTTCTTTCCCTTTGACTTCTCTACAATATTTCATGTAGAAAAATTGTAGGGCTTCTTGTACCTAATTCCTTTTGGAGTTTTTTTCCATTGGTGCTTTCTTTTGTAATGAACTGACATATATATAAATCATTCAAGAATAAACATTCAAATGTTTCTTTATCATAATAATCCAAGTGTCTCTGATTTAGTCTCTAAATCAATCTTTGAACCAATCTGTCTTGAAATCATGCTCTCATCCACTGACATCTATCTATTTGAACTTGCTATTTGTTCTTAAGAATCCATATTAGTCCATATTGTCCAATACTCTACTATTCAACTGCCCACAATGTTGACCCATTTGTCACTTTACTATCATGAAGTCTTCACTACTGCAACTGATCATCAAATGTCAAATGTGTCCACTGGTCTTTTCTATTTTCCTACCAAACTATGCATGCCTAGAACAACATGTGATAACAATATCTATGCCTAAATACAACAAAAAATGCATGCCTGTGTAAATTCCAACTAACACATGTGTGGGAAGGTTGCTTTCTCAATCGATCAGTATGTCATTATGTACTTCTACTATTGAACCACTCTAAATATGTCTATATTAAACATCTGCAACATCATACTTCAAACTACTCAAAATATAAATCTTTGATATGTAGAATTGTTGTCTAGACTCCCCATGTTCAACATATATATTACCTAGAGTCTCCAAGTTGAATGGCTCAGAA
The DNA here is from genome assembly GCA_009831015.1 of Picea engelmannii. Lineage (NCBI taxonomy): Eukaryota > Viridiplantae > Streptophyta > Pinopsida > Pinales > Pinaceae > Picea > Picea engelmannii. The sequence continues at coordinate 90,506 of ML808294.1, forward strand.
TAATACCTTCTCTGATGCAATGTAATATTCCTCTTCCTTTATGAATACATATTCATTTTCATCCTCTTCCTAAATTCCATCATCATCCTTATTTTAGACATCTTCTTCATCCTCTACTTGAATTCTGACACTTTCCTCTTTGCCTGTATATTCATCATGATCATGTGTTGCTGCAAATCCTAAAAGTACGATTCCTTGGACCTTTTCTTCATTTATCTACTCCTTTTTTTTTCACTTCTCCTCCAACACTTCTTGTTTCTATCATCAATATTTGGTTTCACTGGCGGTTTTATCACGCTTCTACAATTTCGAGCTATGTATCCATCTTTGTGGCATTTGTAGCATTCAATATTTTGTGCGGCCACATAAGATTCTATTTCCTAATAATTTATTTCATAAGCCCTGCAATCTACAACCTTATTTCCAAATTTAGTACAACAAAAAAAATGACCATATAATAAATTTACATACCTTAGAGTGAATGATCTTCTTTGTGGTGCAGTCCTTTTGGGTTCTTGTCTTGGTTGATCAAGAATGTTGTTTCTTTGCTTCATGAATGTACAAGGTGATTCACACTATTTTCAACATGAAATGAGAGAAGAGATATAATAAATAGATGTATAAAGATATATCATATATGTAACCATAAACAAAGAGACATAGTAATACACAATTTATATTAATGAACAAAATGTACAAAACTGTAGAAATACAGAGTGAAAGACTCGCTAGAATGGTGGCATATTATCTATGAGAATAGATGTGATAGCTACTAACATTCACAAGAATATGATTGTTACAATGAGGCTCCAAAGGCCTTTTTGACATAAATAAAATCCAAAACCCTAACCCCAGAAGATGAAAATCCAACAATTTTGTGGACCCCGTTTTGGGTAGTTTGGTGTATCAACTTACCGGGGGTGTAACTTTGGCATACGATCTTCGTTTGGGGAACACGATATCTCGTTCGAAAGGTATATATGAGGAGATTCATTTATGGGGATCAATCAGAGCCTTTGGCCATCATTTAGGTTCCCTATCATGGAAAAATCATTGTTTAGGTCCTCAAAATGGCTATCAAAGTTTAGGAACTGAAAAACTGATAAAAGTAGTAAGTTGCCAACATACTGTTTTGAGCCAATTGGAATAGGTGGGTGGACACCAATATCCACCTGGATCAATCCTCCATCCTTAGGAAGTCATGGTATCCATTACATTGAGTTCTCGAGGGAGAGGGGAAAGTGTTTGTTGAATCTGAATCTTGGTGAGTTGTTTTCCTTGCTGGAGAAGTTGTGTTGCTTGGTTTGTGGGAGCTTGTCGAGAAACATATGATATAAATGTGTGCAGAAGGAATATGTGAACTTTAATTCAATCTTTTCAACTTTCTTATGATGGATAGAAGGTGCTTGGACTGAGGTTGTAGTGGTTTCAGTGTCCTTTTGTTTACCTTTTGAACATATTGTGAAGAATTTAGATTTTGTAGTATGAGATACTACCTTGTGGCACTGTTTAGATGGGACCGTAGTTGAAACTACCTTTGGCATCCTGTATAGATGACCCCCCAGAGTAAAAATGAAACTATGGGGTCAAGACTCATAAATATCATGGTGCTTCCACATATATGGTTGGCCCAAAATAAAATCACATACATCCAATAGGGCAACATCACATAATACCGCATCCTCAAAGGGTTGGATGTCGTATGGAAATCATAACTGTTGGATGACATGGAGATCTCTTCCTTGGCAAAACCACCGATGTTGTATGGTTGTTGGTGTAGTGTTGTTGAAAATCTCAATTGCTTGATGATCTCTGCTGAGATGAGGTTCTTGTGGCTTCTGCTATCAACAATAAAATGGAGTGGGGTCACCTTCACCTACATTTGTAAATGAAAAAGTCACTCCCCCTATTCAGGATATGTTGGTTCTTCTAGTTGAATTGTTGCATTCATTACAATAGCAGTGGGTCTGCATCGATGATATGTATTCTTCCATTATTTTATAAATCTAATTCAGAATCAAGGTTTGAATCCTTTTCTTTGATATCGGCCACCAATGATTGTTTTGAGCGACATTCATTAGTGTTGTTCCAAGAGATTTTGTGGAAATCGTGCCACTTTCTAGTGTCCATCTTCATATTTTTGTTACCCTTCTTTTACTATGTCTTGGATGGGTTTTCAGGAGGTTTCTTGTTAGGGAAGTATTTATCATACTTGGTTGTTGTGGATTTGCAGACCCAAACTCCTGTTCGTTCTCGTGCCTAAATTGTGCTCAATTTTTACAACATATCGATAGGAAGTTCCTAGTGATGAGATGTCTATGAAATCCATTTTGTTTGGATGTACTTATGCAGAGCCCTGTGATGTTTTAGAACCAAATGCCACTCACATTCTTTGATACCCAGCTTAGTTAAAAAGGTGTGGAAATTATTTGTGAAATACGACACTGTTTGGCCCCTCTTTTCCACAATGTGGTCCATCTCATGTATTGGTATTCATAGTTACCAAAAAGGTAATATTGTTCCTTCACCGCATCCACAAAAAAATCCCAAGTGGGCTCGACCCCATATATTCCAGACTCCTTTATAGAAATTTTCTCCGAGTAATTTTCCCACCAATGTTTGACATGGGAGAGAGCCTTAAGGAGTGAGAAGGTGATCTTTTCCTTGTCAGAGAAATTGTGAACAAAAAAATAACCTTCTAGAAGATTTAACCATTTTTCTAGGGAATTTGCATCTATCTGTCCTTCAAATACAGGAACATAAATTTTAACTTGTACCTTGAAAGGAAAGGTTCCTCCAAAGTGGTCACTTGATGAATATGTGCTTTCTTTTATCAGAATGCGTTGAAGAATGTGGGAAAACTTCTCCATCATTTTGTCCCTCTGTCGTGTGAGAGATTTCTCAAGCAACATATTAATAGAATATTTTGCTCCATATTTTTTCTTTTCTTCCTCCATGGAGGATTTCTTGGGCATGTGAGACTGATTTTCCTCAAGATATATAATCTCCAGAACCAACTTTTTATACTCAAACCTCGTCGGGGGAAGGCACTGAAAAATTACCAAGAGCAGTCTGCTCTGATACCACTGATCTAGATTATTTTCGGCACAAAAAATGAGAGAGAACATATAATAAATAAATGTACATAGATATATCATAGATATAACCATAAACACATAGATACAGTAATAGACAATTTCTATTAATGAGTGAAATGTACAAAATTGTACAAATAAAGAGTGAAAGACTCGCTAGAATGGTAACAACTTATTTTTTAGAAGAGATGTGACAACTACTCACATTCACAAGAAGATGATTGTTACAATGAGTCTCCAAAGGAATTTTTAACATAAATAAAATCCAAAGTCGTAACCTTGGAAGATAAAAGACAATAGTTTTGTGGACCTTGTTTTGGGCACTTTGGTGTATCAACTTCTCAGGGGCGTAACCTTGGCATATGATCTTTTTTTGGGGTGCACAATAGCTGATTGGAAAGGTATCGATGAGGATATTCATTTTGGTGGCTCAATAAAATCCTATTTCCATCATTGAGGTTCTCTATCGTGAAAAATCATCGTTTAGCTCCTCAAAACGGCCCCAAAAGTTTAGGAACTGAAAAACTGCTAAAAATAGTAAGTTTCCAACAAACTGTTTTGAGGCAGTTGGAATAGGTGGGTGGCCACTGATATCCACCTAGATCAAAAACTATTTATGATTCTTGTTGACCATGATTCCTTCATTTGATAACTTCTACAAAATGCTTTTGTTATGTTTCTTTCATCATGGATCTTGAACCTTTCTCAGTCTGCATCTGGTTGTATCCTAATCGAGACATGTCATAGTATGGCCTTTGATTGTTGATGATCTTGTCCAATTTCTTGGTGCTATCTTGTTGTATTTCCTTCTTTTGAAGATATTTTATTAGAGTGACTTCTTTTGCTTCCAACCTTTCAATCATATTCTCCTTCTCTGCTAGCTGATTTTTGAGTATTTGTTCAATCCTTTTGTCCTCTTCTACCTGGACTTTCAACTTCATAACTATGTACTTGACTTCCTCTAAGTTTTTATTATGGGTTCCTTTTACTTTTAGTTCTTCCTTAAGTGACTTGTTTTTCTTTCTTTCTTTCCTTAGTTCTTCTAAGGAACTAATTAAATATGCTATGAGATCAACTTCTCCTTCTTCTTCGGAACCATTGAAGTTTCTTGTTTGATTTTCCCTATCCATAAATAGTACCTTTTCTGAATCACTATCAGTTTCATCATCCTCATCATATGAGGAGTTTTCTTCTCTTGAGTAGATATTTTTCTTGAAGACTTTCCTTTCTTCTTTCTTATATCACTTTTGATATTTTTTTTTCTTTCTTGTATCACTTTTGATATTTTTTTTCTTTCTTGGGATCTTCCTCTTCATCACTATCTAACTTCCTGGAATAAGGACACTTATTTTCAAAATGACCAATTTTACCACAGTTAAAAAATTTCAATGAAAGCTTACCTTTGTATTTACCTATTCCTTTTTGCAACTTTATTACTAAGTTTTCCATTTCTTCATCTTCATATGAATCATCACTGCAACTACATTCTAACTTTGGCTTTTGTTTGCTCTTTTCATTTTCCTTCTTGGATTCTTTGAATGTTTCTTCCTTTGTATTTGGGTTCTCCTATTTTGTTCTCATTTTATAAGCAGTGAATATCACATGTAGCTCATCCATTCTCAAGGTATCTAGATCTACTCTTTCTTCTAGGGATAAAATTTTCGGGTCATATCTCATAGATAGAGACCTCAACACTTTTTGAATAATGATTGGTTCCTTCATCTCTTCTCCCAAACCTTTAATTTCATTGATTGTCTCATCAAATCGTAGAAGGTAGGAGTCAATGTTTTCATCTTACTTCATCTTCAATTATTCAAACTTGGATCTAAATTTTTTAAGTTTGGCTCTTTTAAATTTGGCATCTCCTTCATAGATATTCTTCAGTTTGTCCCATATTTATTTTGAGGATTCATAGTGAAAAAACTTGGTGTATACTGATTCAGCCAACCCATTCAGGATAGAATTTCTGGCTCTAGAATAATTTTCTTTGAGTTTTTTTTCCATCCTTATTTGTCGGAGGAGTGGTTGGTGCTTTGTATCCATCTACTACTTCTCGCCAAACATCAAATTTTTGTGCCTGTACATATGTTTTCATTCTTGTACTATAGAATGCATAGTTTTCTCCATCAAACTATGGCACCCCAATTATAGCGTAATCTATGATCTCCTTCCAGTGGTTAGAATTCTTCTTGAAGGACATACTATGATACCAATTATTGGATTACTAAGAGGAGGGTGAATCAATAATCAACAATTTAGACCAAATTTAAATACAATTTGTATTCCTTTAACTTATTCAACCATGTTCATCAGTTCATAATCAATATATTATTTTATCTTAAACATTGAAATCCATCATTTCATAATAAACAATAATAAACACATCCACACGATAAACAATACACCAATATTTATGTGGAAACCTAATGCGAGAGAAAACCATGGAATATTTTTCTTATATGTCAAAAAATTGCATTCAAGGAAGCACCAACTTCCAATTTTCCAGCTCCAACTAAAAGGAGGCTCCAACCCCATATTTTCTTAGCCTCCAACCTGGAGGAAGCTCCAAATCCCTAATTCTCTGGCTCCAACTAGAAGGAGACTACAACCCCCTATGTTCTCCGACTATAACCAAAAGGTGGCTATAACCACCTAGTTCTCAGGATCCAACCTGAAGGAATATCCAACTCCCTAATTCTATGGCACCAACAAGAAGGAGGCTATTGTTGATTAATTAGGTTTGTTTTCATTGATGTCAACCCTTGAAGAAATTCTAGTAGAAAATTCTGTTAGCATAAAGGTTTGGTTAATGGAACCAAGTTTGTTTGATGGATAATGGTATGAGTTTTGATATATTTGTAGGAAGGACTATTCTATATGGATATTACATGTCATGTCATTCCCAGTGGTATGTTTAATGCCACATAACTCCTCACGGTTAGAGAGTTATGGCCATGTGAAGTTGGAAAACCCTCATGAGTCATCTAGAATCCCCAAAAGGTTAAAGTAGTCAAAGTGGTTGCAAATAAGAATTTATTTAAATTATAAATTGAAGTGATGAGTGTACTATAATTCAAAGTGGATGCAAAATAAATTATTTAAATAATAAATTTAATGGAGAAATTACTAAGTGGTCAAGTGGTTAGAAGAGGGTTAACCCTAAAATAAGGAAAGTGGGTTAAGATGGTTAGAAGGTAATTTAAATAATAAGTTAAATGATGAGTGTACTATAAGTCAAAGTGGATACAAATTAAATTATTTAAATAATAAATTTAATGGAGAAATTTCTAATTGGACAAGTGGTTAGAAGTGGGTTAGCCCTAAAATAAGGAAAGTGGGTTAAGATGGTTAGAAGGTAACCCCTTGAGGAAGCTACATGAAAGTATAAATAAGAGGAAAGGGTCTCTCATTTTTAATCAAAATTGATCATGTTGAATATATATAAGTGACCAAGGTAAAAAAAGGATATCTAAGACAAATTTTAGAGGGAAGGTGAAGTAAAGAAGGCCGAAATTCAAGGATTCTTTTGATGATGCTTTCTAAGGTATGTTATTTACAATTCATCTCACCATTTTCGCAATAAATGTTTTTTATAGAATGATTAAGGCCGTGAAATTGGGAGGTCGTTGAGGAAACATATCCAAGTAGCTGTGATACAAATTTGAACTTGTGGGTCATTGTATTTTTTGGAGTTACACTCCATGGAAAATAAGGTTTGTGGCTAGTCCTGAAACTATTCTAAAATGAGTGTTTTAGGTAAAAACGTCATAACTTATTCATAACAGATCCAAATTTAGTAAGACAAAATTTATTGGTTAGAGTATAGGATTTAGTTTTCGGTGTATCATTTTAAGATCCACACAACAAATATGTCGTGCAGGGAACTCTCTAAAATTTATCTCTCTAGAATAAGCCATAATTCAACAAGGTATGCCATTTTTTTTATAACTCATTTTCTGAGAGGTTTCAAGTAGTGAAATCTGAAGGAATTGCATAAAAGACACTAAAGCACATTTTGTAATATTTTCATATCTTTATTCATTTCAAGTACATAGTTATTATTATTTCAAGTTAGGGTTGTTAACTAATCCAAAATTAGTCATGTGAGACTAAAGTAAAGTTTGATGAAAATGCTAGTCTCTTGTTGTTAAAGTTAAAGAAGGTTTGCAGGTATGTGATCATGTACACCAGATCTATTATAGAGTTACAAATCAGATTTGGATGACGAAATTGATGAGGACTTTTTGGTTGAGGTACATGTTGGGTACATGCTTGAGACAAGTAGTTGATGAGTTGACACATACATGAGGTGTATAGTTGATGATGTTGGTACATATTGATGAGTTATAGTTTATGTGTATTTGATGCATGATTGGTACATATTTGGTTCATGGTTGATGCACTCGTTGATGGTACAGGTTGAGGTACAGGTCGGTACATGGTTGATGCACTTGTTTATGGTATAGGTTGATTACAAGTTATTTGGACAAGTTATTGTGACAGGTTTGGTGCATGGTTGATGCATTTGTTTATGGTACAGGTTGAGGTATAGGATGATGTATGGTACATGTTGGCACAGATTATTGGTACAAGTTGGTACATGTCGATTATAGGTTGATTGGTACATGTTTACAACAATATATCTCACAGTGACAGTGTGATAGTAGTTCCATCATTCTACTTCTACGTCATGGCAGTTAGACGGGGCAAGGAAAGGTGATTGTAGCCACCTTTCGGTTGTATCCAGAGAACATAGGGGGTCGTAGCCTCCTTCTGTTTGTATTCAGAGAATTGGGGAGTTGGAGCTTCCTTCAAGTTATAGGCTGAGAAACTAAGGGGTTGTAGCCTCCTTTTGGTTGTACCCAGAGAATTAGGGAGTTGGATATTCCTTCAGGTTGTAGCCTGAGAAACTAGGGGGTTGGAGACTCCTTCCAGTTGCATCTAGAAAACAAAGGAAGTTGGTGCTTCCAATCAATATAATTCTTAAAGACATATAAGAAAAATCATTATGTGGTTTTCTCTTGCTTTGGGTTTCCACGTAAAACAATGGTGTACTATGTATGTGTATGATTCCTCATTTGTTAATTGTTTATTTAATCTACAACTATTGTATGATAATTCTACATTGATATAACACTTTCATTTTCTGGTTAAAAAATATTATTTCTCTATTATTGACTCACCCCCCCCTCTCAATAATCCAACAATTGGTATCAGAGCGAGGTTCCTTTAAGAATCAGTTCAACCACTTAAAGGTAGAACATGGAGAGAAAAAACATGTATAAACATGGAATACCATAGTTCAATGGATGGAAGTATGAATTCTGGAGAAGAAGGATGAAAACATATATACAGGCATGGGGATTTGAAATTTGTCAATCTTTAGTAGATGGATACAAAGAACCAACAGTTCTACCAACAAGTGAAAGAGCAATAAAACTCGGTCAAAATAATTCCAAAGCCACAAATTCACTTCTGAATGGTCTTGGTGAATCAATATATACTAAAGTTATGCATTGTAAATACACTAAAGATATTTGGGACAAACTTCAAAATATTTATGAAGGATATTCAAAAGTCAAAGCAACAAAGCTTCAAACTTACAAAGGTCAGTTCAAACAACTAAAGATGAAGGAAGATGAGAATATTGTAGCTTACTTCTTATGAGTCGATGAAATAGTAAATGCAATCATAAGATTGGGAGAATAAACTAAATAATCTATAATTGTTCAAAAGGTACTAATATCTCTTCCTATGAGATTTGATCCTAAGATACCAACACTAGAAGAAAGAACAGATCTAGACTCAATAAGCATGGACAAACTACATGGAATATTCACGGCATATGAAATGAAAAATGAATAGGAAAATCCATATATATAAGAAGAAGCTTTCAAAGCATCCAAAAGGTCAAAGCAAAAGGGAAAGAAAAAAGAAAAACAACATAGTAGCAGCAGTGACATCTCGAAAGATGATGAAGAAATGACCAATTTTTTCAAAAGATTGAACAAGGGAACCACCGACAGATATAAAGGTAAGATTACATTGATTTGTTTTAATTGTGATGGCATTGGTCATTTTTCTAACAAATTTCCTCATAAGAAAAATAAGGGGATTGATGAACATTACTCAAATAGCAAGAAAACATATAAATGCAAAGGAACCGCAAAGAAATCTTTCAAGAAAATTTTATGCACCAAACAAAAACATCTCCTCCTCAGATGAAGATGAAGTTAGTGACAGTGAGACATAAATGGTTCTATTCATGGAAGTATAAGACTTTGATAAAGAAGACATTGAAGAAGAATATTAAGAGAAAAAAGTTGACTACCAAGAATAATTGTTGACTGCATTAAAATTTATAAGAATATAAAAGAGGAAAAACAAGAAGCTATAAGAAGAAATAGACAAGAAGCAACACACTCAAGAACTAGAGCATAGAATCACATAATTGAAGGTTCAAATAGAAGAATATAAAAGAATTGAATAATCACTCAAAGAACAGTTAGACGAAAGAGACAGGATCATTGGAAATTTGGAAGCAAAGATTGTCACATTGGGAAATGATCTTCAAAATAAAAATATGTAGAACAACTCCAAAGTTTTGGATGACATTATCAGCAATCAAAGGCCTAATAATGAAAAGTTTGGACTTGGATACAATCAAATAGAAAAGGGATCAAGATCCAAAGAAACATAACAAGAAACATACCAAAAATGTTATGCATAAACAATCAAAGGGGATAGGAAGACCTACAAGGAAGATTACAGGAACACTCCTCCACCAAGGAGATTCTGATTTCAGAATCAACGAGCAACAAAAACAAATAGGCATCAGTAAAAACAAGGATTCATAAGAAATCTCCTTTCAGAATATATTCAACTCCCAGGTATCAAACTATATTTCTGGGTTTATGTTATGCATACAATAACTTTGGACATAAAGTTGTAAATTGCATAGATAATATCAGGAACATAAACAACTTTGAAATTCATACACAAAATGGTTATCCAAGAAGGCCTAGTGAAACATAGAGAAGAATCTACAACAGGTTTGAATCATTGAACACTGAAGTGGAATGCTACAAGTGCAATAACTTTGGACACGTGGCCAAATATTGTAGAATGACATTCCCTCCTAGAGAACCACAACATAACAACAAAAATCACAGACAGGAGCCTCATAAGAGAACATGGATAAGAAAGAAAAATTAGTATAGCAATGAAGAATTCCTACTCTCTCTACAAGCTAAGGAGAAGAAGTGTGGTTGGTATGTTGACAGTGGTTGTTCAAAACATGAAGAATAGTTGAACAAAGACTAGGTCCCATAGATCACAATATTGGAAATAAAATGAGATGAAGAAACTTCTACAAATAAAAGGAAAGGTGTTAGATACATAAAGATTTGGAAAAAAACTGAAAGAAAAGAAGGAAAGGTAAATAAGGAACAGGTTCAAGAGATTTTACTTTCATGCATTGTAGTGAAAGATGAATCCACATACAAAAAGAAAGAAGTTAGAGCTCAGAGAGATGATGAATTTACTAATGAAGATGATGATGAATACACTTCAGAGAATGAATTGTTTTGACTCATCTGACTTAGAGACTCCCAGATAATATGAATACTAGACAGGGGGAGTCTATGTGGTAGTTGAGATAGAACAAAGAACCATCCTTCGATCATCTTGTAGAATTTGAGTAGACAGATTCAGTGCATTCAGTTAGCAGAAGTATAACATGATAGATTAGTCAGTTGTAGTAGTACTTAATGATAGTACATTGACATATGAGTCAAAATTATGCACAATTGTGTAGCAGAGTATTGAACATTATGGACAAATATGGACATGAAATTAACTTTTCTGAACGGGGAACTTGAAGAAGAAGTCTACATTGAACAACTTCTTCCTATAGCATGGTACTCTAGACTGGATAAATATAAACAACATGTAGGTTTCAGAAAAGGAAGTGCACACAACAACCTCTACATTAAGGTAACTCAAGATGGTATTTTATTAATTGAAGTTTATATTGATGATATTAGTTTTTGAAGTATTGATGACATGTTAAGATAGAAATTTTCAAAGGATATGCATAATGAATTTGAAATGTCATTACTTGGAGAAATATCATTTTTTTGGGTCTTCAGATACATCAAAGAAACCAAGGAATTTTTATTTCTCAAACTAAGTATATCAAAGAAATGCTAAAGAGGTTCATAATGGAAAATTGCAAACCAGTTGCAAGTTGAGAAAAAATGATGATTCAAAGTCTACAGACCAGAGGCAATACATGCCAATGATTGGTAGATTACTATATGTGACAGCATCCAAACCAGATGTAATGAAGGAAGTTTGTCAGGTTGCATGATTTCAAGAAAGACCGAATGAATCACATGTATTAGTAGTGAAGAGGATTTTCAGATATCTCAAAGGAACATAAGAGTTTGGATTATCGTATCCAAAAGGAAAGGATATATCACTTATTGCCTACACAGATGCATATTGGGTAGGTTTCATTGATGATCGATGAAGTACCAATGGAGCAATGTTCTACTTGGGTGAGTGTTTAATATCTTGGATAAGAAAGAAGCAATCATCTGTATCTTTGTCTACAGCCAAAGTAGAGTATATTGCAACAACAAGATGTTGTACTCAGGTTCTATGGATGAAACAAACTTTGAAAGATATACATGTTGAGTATGATGAGCCCATTCCAGTATATTGTGATAATATAAGCGCCATCAGTATCTCAAAGAACCCGATGATGCACTCCAAGACAAAGAACATTCCAATAAAGTATCACTTTCTACGGGAACAAGTTGCAGAGAAGAACATCAGAGTTGAATATGTGGGCACAAAAAAAAAAGTGGCAGAGATCTTTACAAAACCTCTTTCAAGGGAATCCTTTGAGCATTTTCGCCAAAGACTCGGAGTAATTTCTACTTCAAAATGAATGCTTTTGAATTCTTATCTTATATGTCTTATATTTACACGAGGAAGCACCATAAAGAGGATAGTTTTAGGTTGGGGGATTAGTTTCAGGAAGAGTTTAGTCAGGGGGAGTATCCACAAGGATAGTTCAGTTAGGAGGAGCAACCCCAGATGGAAATATACCTTTTCCATTGATGACAAAGGGGGGGAGATTTGTCATATTCAAAGGTAAATTCTTGGATAAAGAGCACAAAGGCATGGTTTCAGGGAGAGCAATGGCCACATTGGGAGCATGAGTGATATGACTTTAGTATTGCATCAGAGTGTTGCCATTAATTCCAAAGGGGGATATTGTTGATTAATTGGGTTGGTTTTCATTGATGTCAACCCTTGAAGAAAGTCTGGTAGTAAATTATGGTAGCATAAAGGTTTGGGTAATGGACCCAAGTTTGTTTGATGGATAATGGTATGAGTTTAGATATATTTGCAGGAAATACTATTCTATATGGATAGTAAATGTCATGTCATTTCCATTGGTATGTTGAACGTCACATAACTCCTCACGGTTAGAGAGTTATGGCCATGTGAAGTTGGAGAACCCTCATGAGTCATCTAGAATCCCCAAAAGGTCAAATTAGTCAAAGTGGTTACAAAGAAGAAATTATTTAAATAATAAATTGAAATGATGAGTGTACTATAATTCAAAGTGGATACAAAATAAATTATTAAAATAATAAAGTTAATGGAGAAATTACTAAGTGGACAAGTGGTTAGAAATGGGTTAGCCCTAAAATAAGGAAAGTGGGTTAAGATGGTTAGACAGTAATTTAAATAATAAAGTGAAGTGATAAGTGTTCTATAAGTCAAAGTGGATACAAAAGAAATTATTTAAATAATAAATTTAATGGAGAAATTACTAATTGGACAAGTGGTTAGAAGTGGGTTAGCCCTAAAATAAGGAAAGTGGGTTAAGATGGTTACAAGGTAACCCCTTGAGGAAGCTACATGAAAGTATAAATAAGAGGCAAGGGTCTTTCATTTTTAATCACACTTGAGAATATTGAATATATACACGTGAATGAGGTAACTAAAGGATATCTAAGCCGAATTTCAGAGGGAAGGTGAAATAAAGAAGGCCAAAATTTAAGGGAGGATAAATTCTTTTGATGATGTTTTCTAAGGTATGTTATTTACAGGTCATCTCACCATTTTCGCAATAAATTGTTTTATAGAATGATTCAAACCATGAAATTGGGAGGTTTTTGAGGAAACATATCCAAGTAGCTTTGATAACAATTTCATATTGTGGGTCGTTGTATTTTTGGAGTTACAATCCGTGGAAAATAGAGTTTGTGGCTAGTCCTGAAACTAGTCTAAAACAGGTGTTTTGGGTAAAAACATCATAACTTCTTCATAACAGATCCAAATTCATTAATACCAAATGTATTGGTTATATTAAATTCTTTAGTATTTGTTGTACCATTTTAGAATCCATACAACAAATATTCCGTGCGAGGCACTCTCTACAAGTTTTCTCTCTAGAATAAGCCAAAATTCAACAAGGTATGTCATTTTTTCTATAACTCATTTTCTGAGAGGTTCTAAGGAGTGAAATATGGAGTAATTTCATAAAAGACACTAAAGAAGATTTTGTACTATTTTTTTATCTTTATTCATTACAGGTACATAGTTATGATTATTTCAAGTTAGGTTTGTTGACTAATCCAAAATTAGTCATGTGAGACTAAAGTAAAGTATGATGAAAATACTAGTCTCTTTTTGTTAAAGATAATGAAGGTTTACAGGTATGTGATCATATACCCTAGGTATATTATAGAGTTACAAATCAGATTTGGATGATGAAATTGATGAAATATTTTTGTTGAGGTACATGTTGGGTACATGGTTGAGACAAGTAGTCGATGAGTTGGAACATACATGAGGTATATAGTTGATGATGTTGGTACATATTGATGAGTCATATTTTATGTGTATTTGATGCATGATTGGTACATATTTGGTGAAAGTTTGATGCACTCCTTGATGGTACAGTTTGACTTACAGGTTGTGCATGGTTGATGCAGTTGTTTATGGTACAGGTTGATTACAGGTTGTTTGGACATGTTATTGTGACAACTTATCTGTACAAGTTTGGTGCATGGTTGATGCATTTGTTTATGGTATAGGTTGAGGTACAGGTTGATGTATGGTACATGTTGGCACAAGTTATTGGTACAGGTTGGTACAGGTTGATTACAGGTTTATTGGTACAAGTTTACAATAGTATATCTCATAGTGATAGTGTGACAGTGGTTCCATCATTCCACTTCTATGTCAGGGAAGTTGGACAGGGAAAGGATAGGTGGTTGTATCCACCTTCAGGTTTTAGATAGATAACATAGGGGATTGCAGCCTCCTTTTGGTTGTAGCCAAAAAATTGGGGATTTGGAGCTTCCCTGAGGTTGTAGCCTCCTTATGGTTGTAGCCATATAATTGGGGAGTTGGATATTCCTTCATGTAGTAGCCTTAGAAACTAGGGGGTTGGAACCTCCTTCCAATTGCAATTGGAAAACAAAGGAAGTTGTTGCTTCCAATGAATGTAATTCTTAAAGACACATAATAAAAATCATTCTGTGGTTTTCTCCCACTTTGGGTTTCCACGTAAAAAACTGGTGTACTGTGTATGTGCCACAAGATATACCAATAACATTCAGACATGCACCAACAATATTATTCAACAGATCTTCCTCAAAACATTTACTACAATAGATACCATACCTCCAAGAGAGCATATACCAGATCTCACAAACTCATTCCTCAAACATGCTCCACAACATCACTAATACATAACCTCATAAACATATAGACATACCTTTACATTATGTAACTGACTTGATGCTCCATATCTCATACCAACAAACCAACCTCAGCCTCAACAACCTAGGATGAATATCTCTTTAAACCCTTTTTATGATCTTTTCACAGATCCACACTTTCCCTTTCTACAACGCGTGGGTATCCACACTTTCCTCCACTATGGACCGTGAATTTCCACTTCCTAACTACTCTGCAGCTCAAAGATAACCTCATAAACCCTAAAACAATGTCACTCTCTGAAACTATCAAACTTTCACTCCTTTATACTTTCGCTACCTCAAACCTACACTTTCTCAAATTTGTCAATGTATAACTGCAAATAACCTTTCACAAAATGGATATTCAATAAATTTCAATATGTAGGTAGGTGATAATAGGAGTCCCTTGCGCTATTATTTATACTTTTCCAAGTGCCTTCCTCTATAAGTTTCCTTTTTACTGTTTTACCCCTTTCTCCATCTTCTTCTAGGGCTAGCCCACTTTCTTGTTGCAACTAACTTTCCTTAATTAGTCAACACATAAATCCTTTACCCTTCATGTTGCAACCATTTCATTATTTAATTCATTTCTTTTACAACCACTTTGACTAGGGAATCTTCTTTATGACTTTCTAGAAGCTTTTCACTTCTTGTTGATTTTCTAGGGGCTTCTAGATTACACTAAAGGGCTCTCCAACTTCTCAAGGCCATATCTCCCTAACCATGAGAAACTATGTGACATACCATATATCATCGGAAACAACATGATGTGTACTATCCATCCATGATTGTCTTACCTGCACATTCACTGGTCTTCATGCCTTTATACCTCAAACAAACTCAGGTCCCTTACCCATACCTTTGTGCTACTAGAATTTTCTATCGAACATACTCAAGGGTTGACATCAATCTACAATATCACTCTCCAAGGGTTGACATCAATGAAAACTAACTATCCAAGCCAACTGTCCATCAATCTAAACCAACTATCCAATAGCTAGGAGATGTATAATTCATTCAGTACTTAACATGGAGTTGACACGTGGTATTTAAAAAAAATTAATAACATACAAATATTTCAATATAAGCTATTTATTTATAGATGTATCAACTTTATATATACATGTAGTTTAAATATTTGACTTTTTGTCATTTTTACAGGCATTGTTTCCGATCAATTTTTCTCGAAATTAGGTTAAATATTGTTGGAATTGTAGATTTGAGTGATTGATTCTGTATAATTTGAGTTCCCTTTCAAGGTGTTAAATCCATTTACGCATTCAAAAAAAATCACTGGATTCCGGTGAAAAAGTTCAAATGGTCAAATGTTTAGACAACGCCTTATATATAGTTCTTTATACAATTTAGTATGAGGGAGATGTGTAGTTCCTTCCATGCTAAAAATGGAGTATTTCAATGTACGAGGGTTATGTGTAATTCATATACTTCTTAACATGGATATATATATATATATATATATATATAGAGAGAGAGAGAGAGAGAGAGAGAGAGATTGCTTTGTACAACCCAGTATATGTAGTTCCTTCCATGTTAAACATGAGTTCGTTCTCTCTACATCCACTACTAGGGATATGCGTAACTCCTTTCATGCTCAAAGTGGACATTATCTGGATATGTTTTTTTACATCCTGTTATATGGGATATTTTTTATTCCTTCAATGCTTAACACAAATGTGTGACATGTACCATGTAAAATAAATATTAATAACAAAAAAAATTCAATGTAGGCCACAAATAAAATATTTCAATGTCCACCTTAAGTAAAAGAATTTTATATCAACTATGTAGAATTTAGCAGTGTGAAATCACTTTGTTGAGTGGCTTTCTGCCACAAACAAGGGGGTTTCATACACCAATTTGGTGTATGGTTTGACCATGAATTTAAAAATGTGGTCATTGAAATATTTTATTTATGATGACATTGAAATGTTTTTATTTATTTATTAATATTTTCATTTCCCACATACTAGGATGTGGAAAGCACTTATGACAGAATATATATTTTTTAACTTTATATATATATATATATATATATATATATATATATATATATATATATATTACTTAAGGTGGAAATTGAAATATTTGAAATATTTTATTTATGGCCCGCATTGATTTTTTTTGGTTATTAATATTTGTTTAGATACTAAATGTCAACTCACTATTAAGAATTGAAAGAATTACACATCTCCCTGATA
>ML808295.1:0-16314 GCA_009831015.1 Picea engelmannii
TTATCTCTATCCTATCCTTCCCAAATGATAAAAAATATCCTTCCCAAATGATAAAAAAATATCGTTAAACTATGAGACTGGACCAAAGGGTCATACGAAGTGGTCGAAGGTAATCGAGTGAGTTTTCCTTCCAGTGTTGTTCAATGGGTTAAATATCATTAAAAATAATGTGGGTTAAATATTATTAAAAATAATGTAAATCACATTACTTTTATTATTGATAAGTTTTTTTTGAATGATAATAAATATTGGAGTAATTAACTCCTACGTGTATTATATGTTTAATATGTAGTATTATTTATCTTATTATTAATATTGTGTTTTTCTAATTATAATGTAGAGATTAAGTGAGCCATTTGTTTTGTTATTTAGGAGTTCATTAGATTTAAAAGAGATCTTAGATTCTATTTAGGTGTGTGGTTGAGAGATTCTCTAACCTCTCCTTTTATATTGGTAATATCAACCTCTCATTCTATATTTGGTAATAATTTAGATTAACAACTTGTAAACTCTATATAACGAAGTCACAATATATTGTAAATCATTTGAATTATTCAATAGAATTTTATTTGTGTGTGTAACAATGTCTCATCTCTCATATTTTATCTAAATACCACAAAAAAATGGGAACATGAGATGAGAAAAAGAAAATGGTTCCCTACATATCGACATGGTTACTTTCTTGACTTCGTTTTCTATTAAGATTTCATGAGTCAATCCGTATTTGTAGAATTTCTACCCAAACCTTTAAAACTGAATACCTTAAATCAATAATATCGAATACTGAATACTCTCTATGTATGGACCTCTTCCTTTTGGCATAATTCTAGTGGAGATTTGTATCTTGCTCATGATTCTACAGGAAAACTATTTTTTTCATGGTTCAACATGCTCACATAGCCTTTAGCCTTCTCCACCCATAATTTTACAAAACCTTGAATCACACCAAATGAAGTGAAACAATTAATTTTCTTCCATCAGATTTTGACCTAGTGACCTCAAAGCATGTGTTTTGATTAGAGGTTATCAAAAACCACCTCTGTTTCAGATCACATGCACTCAAACCACCTCTATCAATTTTAAACGGTCTTCTTCTGAGCTTTTTATCTGAATTTCACAGTTGCAATGTCAACAATGAAAATATGTAATTTTACTATCTTCAAATTGGGATTTAATGGGTTTTTGTGTTGATAACCAAGCCTACAACGAGAGAGTTAATGGGCCTATTATCAGTGAAATTTATGGACAAATAAAATGATAAAAACAAACAACAAATAAATGGAAGAAAATAATCTTTATTACTTCTATCAAACTGGTGAAGAAAACAAGGTTTACAATACCCGAAGCACCTCACGAGATTCTCATTTAAACAAACATTTCACAGATATGTAACACCAATCGCTTGGGAAACCACAATTGTTTCCAAGGGAGAGAAAACGAGTTGTAACATTCGCGATGTGTTGTCACATATTCAATAATATCCACTTTGAAAACAATTTACCTGATACCTTTCTCACTTTCATTCATCACCTTATTTGCAAGCCAAGAGAATCCTAACACCACTATAGCTTCTCTAACAATACTAGATGTGTGAACATGTCTACATATTTTACTCCCTTCCTTTGAGTCAACATAACCATATACTAAATCACTACAACCACTATATGTCATACTTGTGCGTCTAAGATACCAAAGCACCCATTTCCAATGCTCTTTACCTAGTTTTTCCATGTGTTTAATGACAACACCAACTGCATGTGAAACACATGTGAAATATTTAGTCTTGAACATTTCATCACAAACATCAATGTTCCTACTATATTAGCATATGGTGAGTGTAACACCCCTATTTCCTCAGTCTGTAATTAATCATAAATTATGATTGTCATGCAATGGATTGCAAATATTGTAAATGCATTATTGTTTAATTGTAAATGATGACAGTGGATTGATGGGTGAAGCCTTAAAGTACTAGCCATGATATCACTAGTGGAATGAGATGAGGCCCTATTATACTAAAGGACATCAAGACTTATTCAGATCAATTCCTTTAGCCCTGATTTCAAGACACATTAGTTAGTAAGGGAGGTTGGTAGTTGAACAACCAACAACCCCCATGAATGCAGGTATGGGAAATCTAGCTAGGATGGAAAGAGCTTCCTATCATAGGTACCACTTTGATCCAGAATCGAATCCAGAATCCTGACAGGGCTTAAAAATGCTCAAAAATTAAAGTGCTTGAAATATGACGAAACCAATGCCATTGCATCCGTCTCGTCTTCCGGATTCCGACGATATATTTACTTCTTTATTTATGTTCAAAAGCTCAAAAGTACATCGCAGCAGTGCCAATTGGCTGCAAGACTGATTTGTTCATGTTCGTCCAGATCTATAGAACCCTGAAAAGAAAACGGCACACAAAACGGATGTCCGGAGCTCCCAGAAATGGCCCGACAGTGTCTGCTCCTCAAAAGCTTCCCTGCATAAAAATGGCTTTGGCTTGGCTTCCCTTTAGCATAACTCTGCTTTCCTCATTCTTTCACTAAGTTTCTCAAATGGTTAATTAACGCATGCAAAATTAAAACTCAACCATAGTCATTAAAAGATCCTATGGATCACACATAGTAACATTTTTTGTAGCTAGATTGACCCATGAGTTCCTTATGATAGAAGGAAGAAGGATAGTTCAATATCCTTCGAGGACATAACTGAAGAGACAATAGGAGGGGAAAGGGTAAAAAGGGGTATGATATCTAAGAAGGAGGAGGAAGGATGTGTGCAACCGGGATATGCACAGAGAGAAAACTAGAGAGAGATCGAAATTGGAGAAGAAGCAAGGCCATTGTGTAATAACACAGTAACTGAAAGAGCTTGAGCTATGAACCTTGTATCTCAGAAAATAGAAAACTCAACCTGAGCTAAGAAGCTCATGATCTTGATGCTGGGAAGGCATATGATAAACCTCGAAGAGGCCTGGGCTAGGTGTGTATAAGGAAAATATATACCAAGAGTAGAGTGAAGAAAAGTGACTTCAAATATTACTGAGAACCTAAGAGAGATTCCCTAGTGGTATCATGGCTTGGCACAGGGATGGCCAAAATGATAAAAGTGAATGCATCTAAGCCTACAGTTGGGTGGAAAGGTGAACACCCATAGTCAGTTGGCCGACTATAAACTATAGTAGATAAGTATTTTCGTACCCTGTGTAATTGAACTATAATTTAAGGATGAATTGTCCGTTATTATATTCATGGATGTGTATGATGTTGATGAATGGATTGGTTGTGCCATTGCAAGTATGTGTGTTTGAAGCAGTGTTGGAACAAAACAAATAACTGTACCCTGTGAATGATTTCTATGATAGATATTCTGGTATAACTGGAATGAACCCGACATTATGTGCACGTTCCCATATTGTAAAATGTGTATTTTGGCATGTTTGTGCAATCAACATAATAATATGGATTTAATATGTTTTCCTATTAAATAGACTAGTTTTGAACTCTAATTGTTATGTTATGTAAATGGATAATTATGCATGCATGTGCAAGAAGATATATTCTATTTATTTTGGTTTGGAACCTGTAGAAAAACGTCTTGGGAGAGAATAATCTCACTCATTTTAGAGCAAAGGTGAGATCCCAAGAGGTCTAATAAAAACTCGAAAGAGGGATCTCAGAGAATCCCCGAGTTACGAAGCTGAATCTAGGCTAGTAACCAAAGGATAGCTAGCTTTGGAAGAACCCTAAAAAAATGTTCAAGTCTCGAGTTTCAGGATGTTGTCTTATGGAAACTCGGTATTTTTAGAAAATATGAATCGCAATCATTGAAATGGCACCATGATTAGAGATCGAACCTTAATCGGTGGGCATAACATCAGAGTTACCAAATGAGAGTGTGTTAGAGGACCCCGAAGAAAGATTTGGATCATCAATCAGAACCATAGAAAGATCGGATCATGGCCATCCATCACATGATTGTTGTTCGGAGTCATATGTGGAAACATCCATGGCCCCAGCCATCGTGGCCACTTGGAGAAATTTATTAATGCAAATGAAAATATTACAGAGAAATTTACAAGATAGTTCTCACAATTGATCATTGACAAATGACCTTCCATGAGTGGATAGATATTAGTGCAAGCGGATAGTAAAAACCATTTTATTCAACAAATAGTCTAAGGTTATAAGGTCCAATCATAAGTGCTCAGATACGAAATCGCGAGGGATAGAACAACAGTGGTTTGGACATGGCGCTTCGCTGGAAAATTGGAGTGCCAATTAAGAGAACTGAGACACAAATAAATATCCTGGACTAATCGGGTGTTAAGACATGGATAAATGTAGTCGCTAAGATAGAGGAGAGTATGATATGTCATATCACTCTATGTCGGGAACTTATCATGGCTGTCGGAATACCTAATACAAATGCATACTAATGCATACTAAAGAAAAATATTAAGAAACACACTTTTACCTAATGACACATTAGACCAAGTTTATCTTCACTATCTCTTAAGTGTCTAAGTATTCTAACATCCCCCCTTAAGAATAAATTGGGATAGGATTGAATGATTTACAAAGGAGACACAATAGGAGAAGCAAGGAGACATTAGAGCATAAACCCCCTTAATGGAAACTTCCTGAACTCCTAACATATATCAAAGTTTGGAAACTTCTCCTCTATAAGAGACTTTGTGAAAATGTCTGCAACTTGATCATCTGTAGGGAAAAATATCACTTCAATAAATCGATCATGAATGAGCTTTCTAAGAAAGTGAATGTGTAGCTCAATGTGTTATATTTGTTGATGTTGAACTAAGTCTTTGGAAATATTGATGACACTATGATTGTTGCACCAAAGTGTGGTCAAATGTTTCTAGTGGAATTCGAACTCTGAAAGGATTTGTCGAAGCCACAAGGATTCTTGACTTGTATTAATCGTTGCTTGGTACTCTGCTTCTCTTGAAGAAAGAGAAATTTCCTATTGTTTCTTACAGACCCAAGTGACAGGTCTTGAAACAAGGATGAAAACATAATCTGTAGTAGACTTTCTATCATTAGGGTCATTGGCCCAATCTAAATCAGTGAAACTAACCAATATGGGAGTCCCCCATGAGTTGTAATGTATCCCAAACTGAACTGTATCCTGGAAATATCGAAGTATTATTTTAGTTGTGTTCTAGTGGCTTTCATGGGGTGTTTTCATATACCAAGAAATAAGACCAACAACAAAGGAAATATCAAGATAAGTATGAGTCAATTATAAGAGGATACCAACTAACTAACAATACAAAGTGGCATCAACTTCGGGAGAAGTAGAGGTGGAAACAAGTTTGCCTCTAGACTGGAAGGGAGAAGGGGATGGTTTAGAATCTTCCATATGAAAGCAATGAAGAAGGTCACACACATACTTACACTGGGAAAGAAAAATTCCTTCCTTGTTTTACAAAACTTGGAGGCTAAGGAAATAGAAAAAACAACCTAAGTATGTCATTTCAAATTTCTTCTTAAGGTTGGTTTTCACATGGTTTAAAATATTTGGTTCACTACTAGTGAGGATAAGGTCATCAACATAAAGAACAAGGATCACGAGATGGCTTCCTACTTTGATGGTATATACATTAGGGTCATAATGACTTCTAGAAATGTCAGTATCAAGAAGAAATTTGTCCATTTTGGAATACCAAGATTGAGGAATTTTCTTAAAACCATAAAGTGATTTCTTAAGGTGGAAAACAAGGATGGAGTCATTTTGGACATATCTAGGAGGTTGTTCCATGTATATTTATTCTTGCAAATACCCATGCAAGAAGGGACATTTAGCATTAGGTATGGGCAATCTAGCTAGGATGGCAGGAGCTTCCTGTCAGAGGTACCACAGAGTACCATTTTCTGCAGTTAGATTGACCCATGAGTTCCTTATGATATAAGGAAGAAGGATAGTTCGATATACTTTGAGGGCATAAATAAAGAGACAATGGGAGAGGAAAGGCTAAAAATGGGTTTGATCTCTGGGAAGGAGGGGGAAGGATGTGTGCAACCTGGATATGCACAGAGAGAGAACTAGAGAGAGATTGACATTGGAGAAGAAGCAAGGGGACTTTGTAACAACACAGTAACCAAAAGAGATTTAGCTATGAACTTTGTATCTAAGAAAATAGAAAACCCAACCTGAGCTACGAACGTTGCGATCTTGATGTTGGGACGTCATATGATAAACCTTAAAGAGGCTTGGGCTAGGTGGGTATAAGGAAAATCTATACCAAGAGTAGAGTGAAGAAGAGTGATCTTCAAATCTTACTGAGAACCTAAGAGAGATTCCCTAGTGGTATCATGGCTTGGCAAGGGGGTGGACAGAATGATAAAAGTGAATGCATCTGAACCTATGGTTGGGTGGAAAGGAGAACACCCACAATCAGTTGGCTGACTATAAACTATAGTAGATAAGTATTTCCATACATTGTGTAATTGAACTATAATTTAAGGATGAACTACCCGTTATTTTATTCATGGATGTGTATGATGTTGATGAATGGATTGGTTGTGCCATTGCAAGTATGTGTATTTGAAGCAGTGTTGGAACAATACAAATAACCACACCATGTGAATGCTTTCTATGATAGATATTCTAGTATAACTATGATGAACCCAACATTATGTGTAGGTTCCCATACTGTAAAATGTGTGTTTTGGCATGTTTGTGAAATCAACAAAAGAATATGGATTTAACATGTTTGTCTGTTAGATAGACTATTGTTGAATTCTAATTGTTATGTTATGTAAATGGATAATTATGCATGCATGCGCAAGAAGAGATATTCTATTTATTTTGGTTTGGAACCTGTAGAAAAACATCTTGGGAGAGAATACTCTTGCTCATTTTAGAGAAAAGGTGAGAGCCCAAGAGGTCTGATAAAAACCCAAAGGAGGGATCTTAGAGAATCCCTGAGTTGTGAAGCCGAATCCAGGCTAGTAACCAAAGGATAGCTTTGGAAGAACCCTCGAAAAATGTTTAAGTCGTGAGTTTTAGACTGTTGTTTTGTGGAAACTTAGTATTTTTAGAAAACATGAATCGAAATCATTGAAATGGAACTACAATTAGATATTGACCCTTAATCGGTGGGAATAGTATCAGAGTGACCAAATGAGAGGGTGTTAGAGGACCTCGAAGGAAGATTTGGATCATCGATCGGAACCATAGCAAGATTGGATCTAGGCCATCCATCATAAGATTATTGTTCAAAGTCATTTGTGGATCTGATTCTATGAGAATGTGCCAGAAGAAGGTCCGAGCAAAGATGGATGTAGACCTCTGTGGACTGAATTTCCACTAGGGCAGGCTTGTTACAGGTGAATCCCTCTGTGGATAAGTGGATTCCCTCTTGGTCTCTAGACCCCTAAGACCAAGACAGAAAGGGTGCTAGCATTGGTCACTGACATCCTTTTAGATCTAATTAAGCTAATGTATGAAGAAGAAGAAGAAAATCATACCTTTTTAATGGCGTTTGTCCT
The DNA here is from genome assembly GCA_009831015.1 of Picea engelmannii. Classification (NCBI taxonomy): domain Eukaryota; kingdom Viridiplantae; phylum Streptophyta; class Pinopsida; order Pinales; family Pinaceae; genus Picea; species Picea engelmannii. Next base: position 7,515 of record ML808295.1, read on the forward strand.
CGCACAATCCAATTTGATCTTCGATTCTAAGATCCTTGATAAATCCTATAGAACAATCAAAGGTACAAAAAACTTCCTATTCTACTAATATTAGCTCAAAAATAGATCTATCTACTAGAGACAAGTTCATGTGGAACAAACACAAACTTGAAAGAAATAGGCCAAGCATATATGTATAGTAATGAGAACAAATGAAGAGTACTTACAGACCTTTGATGAAGGTGTAGTAGCTTCTTCCAACTCTCTTTGTTCAACCTTTACTCAAGTAATCCACACCGATCATTCTCCAATATCCTACCTTCTTATGAGATCATAAGTTAGGTATAATTCTCAATCTCCATATATCTTTTCACCATGAGAAGGCTTCCTTATATAGGCTTTGAGAGGCCCAACCACTTGAGAGATCTTTGAGATAAGTTGAGGATTCTTCTCCTTTAGTTGTGGATCTTTCCTAAGATCATTCCTTGACCATTGATTCGAATCCAACCACCTTTAGAGATTGAGGGGATTCTTCCCTAATTTATCTCAACAAACCAAAATTCTCTCAAGAAGGGTAGCGCTCCTCCAAAATGGGGCACAAATCATTGCAACGCTTTACCCAAGGAGGTCAGTGAGCACTGGAACTCCTTGATAGTGTATAGGGGAGCGCTTCCTTCCAAAAATGACTTTTAAGTGGCTTGCTCCATGACAAAAGACTTGTACTCTTTGTCAATTGATTTCTCCTCTTCAAAACTAGTCTTTGAGGTGTCTTAAGTGTCTTTATGATGTCATTAGAAATACGACATAGGAAAGATAATAGTATGATGTTTGCGACACTTGTGACACCTGTGACCAATATGTGACACTTGTGACATTTGTAATGATGACACTAGCCATCATTGCAATGAGTGATTTTGATGTGTAACAGATTACCCCCCTAAGTGTGAAGTCAGAAGACGATGATGACTGAAGTACTTTGTAGACTTTTTTGAGCAAGGGTATGGACTTAGAGAGGCTAGAAAAAGCTGCACACAACCATCAAAAAAATATTATGACATGTTTCAAACCCAAGGAAGGCATACCTATGCTTGAGTGATAAAGACATTTTAAGGTATGGCCGCCATATAATACACTGCAGATCCATAATTATATTGACAAAAAGGTATAGCCACTGAAGATACAATGTGGATATATACTTCTATGACCTGAAATGATCATAGCCACGAAGAATACATGGTGGATATATGAGATGACAAGACATAGCCACAACTAATACAAAGTGGATCTATGTTACAGTATATGTGTCAATGTTCAAGGAAAATCTGTCGCAACCTGGGAAAAGTTCATATAAGAGTGATGAATCAACCCAGGGTCTTCGTACCGATATCGATGTAGTACGAATCTAATCATGTGAATAGATGTCCTGATGTCGAACATGGCAGAAACCACTTGATTACTGGTCAATGAGGTAAACCGTTAACAAGCATGAGGGAAATCACCATTGATGTCAATGATTCCCAAGGTACTCTAGTACATTCCAACGAATGTGAATGGATGAGATGAAGTCGAACATCTATTGAATCACCCAATCAGGGTTTAATGATGTAAACCCACTTTTGGAAGCGAGGAGGCCTGCCATTGAGGCATGCAGGTCCCAAGGTACTAACTAGTTCCTAAGTCTAGCTTTTGGATAATGTGCTGAAGTCGACAGGAATAGACTCGACGAAGGAGGGTCTTTGATGTATCCCCCATCAATGACACAAAACTGACATAGAGATGTAATTGGTGGATAAAATGAACATGGACTGACATAGGTATTGAAACATGAATTTGTGATGGTTGACTCTTGAGGAAGATACTTACCTTGAACACTGAGGCATAACAGTGGAAACTTGACATGGACCAAAACTTGATAATGCAGTGGATATTGTGACTTTTGTCGGGTCACCCAAAGGAGTGAAGAAACTCAAAGGATTGGTTTAGTGCATAGGTTTAGCATATTGAAATGCCTGCAAAGATAAAATGTCATGTTCAAGGGCGACTGTAAGGATTACTAGTAATGTTCTCAAAAACTTATTTTCTTGCTTCTTTCAATTTTCCCCACATCCAGATAGAGAAGTACCTCTTTTTGGTTTAACGAGCTTGGGGAGGGTAACACATGCTTTATATAACTCACCTTCGGTAAGTTCCTCTTCCTTTGTTTAACGAATTTGAAGAAGTAAGGGTTCGGTCCCATATGGGCCCTTCAATGTATGATTGCTTAACAAGTCCAGAGAAGGTAAACTCGGTTTTTTTTCATAATTAGAGAGTCTGAAAATGACTTAAAGACGACTCCAATGTGGTCCTTTTTCGTAATATTAGTCTTGTGAAGCCAAAAAAGAGATAAATTATCACTCGAAAGATGCCCTTTCAAATATTTTAATGAGTGGGAAAGGAAGCAAGATCACTTGGCAATATTTTCATGTTTAGAGAGTCTGAAAAGATCTTAAAGACGTCTCCAAGGGGTTCATTTTTCGTGTATCCATGTGGGTCCGAAAAATAGATAAAAGTTTACCCGGAACGTTCTTATGTGTTTAAGCTTGAGAATGAACGAAGACTATGCTCATAGATGTGACAAGATGAAAAACGAACAAAACCACTCCAAAAACCTACAAATAATGTCAAAACTGCAGTCCACGGGATTAATAAGGCCTCCAAATATTTTTTAAAAACCCAAAAATAACTATATCTTATGTAAAAATGAAATGTATAATAGTAAAAAGGGGTAAAAATGTCAATTACCATTTCATTTGTGAAAAGATTTGTAGCAGTGGAGAATTTGTTCTTTGGAGGTGAATCTTTTATTGTTCGGTGCCGGAGCTATGGTCAACTATTTTCCTCACCATTTGGACTAGGTTGGTGCTCTTCTTCCTTTCTTTCATTTTCACAATTCAAATTTTGTCTTAAGTCAATAATTAAAAGAAAAAATTGAGGCCCTCGGTTGGCCCAAGCACCCAAACCGACTCGACGCCCCTCTAAGATGAGTGGGGAAGTGATTCACATTTTGGAAAGTGCCCCTGTAAGCTAGGGAAGGGCACGCCAACTCTCTGGTGTAGTGGTGTAGAGGGCGCTTCCCAAAACATAAGGAAAATGCTCAAATATTGTCGGCGCCCTCTCAAAACATGGAGGGGGATGTTGGAAATTCTTTAGAGTGCTTTGGTGGCTACATTCTGGGTGCATTGGCACCCTGATGTGCATGTAAAGGGGGTGTTGGCCTCTTAAAGAGAAAAAAAATATTTTTTTAAGTTTTCCAATTGCCCAAAATTTGAGGAAAACGTGATTTAATGAATTTTTATTGTTGATAATTGCAGGTGATTTCGACAATAGTCATGCTTGAGTGGAAAGAAAGAGAGAACGAGATCGATGATGTGGGTACCTTAAAAATTCTATGATCGAGAGCTGCATTGAGGAATTGTGGTCTCCTCAAGTTCTTCAAAATGCAAAAAATGAAGAAAGAGATTCTTCTTCTTGAATATATGATCGGGCTATGGAATGTTGCGGAAGAAGGGTTCCGAATTGGAATGCAACTTCTTACCATCGAGTTGGAAGACATATAATTCATAACTGGTCTCTTGAAAAGAGGGGTTCCCATAGTTTTATCTATACAGAGGGCACTTCCTGCACCCGTGGATGAGTACCTGACAAACCATTGTGTCCTAGGAGCGAGACTAGTGGGAGGAAGAATCACGATTAAAGATATCAGGGACCTGTCTCTTCGGTCTATCCTATTTTCCATTATGAGTGTAGCAGGAAGTACCATATCACACTTAGTTTCAAGATCATAGGTGGCCTATGGTTTACAATGTCTAGAGCCAACACTGTTCAGCTAGAGTGCAGGGTTCCTTCATAATGTGAAGGAACAAATTAGGAGATGCAAAGCAGGGCAGCAGAAGCAGTTTGGATATGGTTCATTCTTGGTTTTGTTCTTCTTAGAACACATTCCTCAGATGCAACCTCAAATTGCATTAGCAGTACAACCAGTGGGAGAACCATGTATGGAGCGGTGGACTAGCCTGTCTCCGAGACTAGGCTCAGATTCAGAGTTCAAATTCATCGATGATTTCTTCGCTTGGTTGAGACTCCAATTGATAGTGATAGAAGACTTTCCATACACCGGAGTGGATTTCTGGGGAAGCATGGACTTGGTTCTTCCAGTAGGAGATGATTGGGATGCGTCGAGTGAGAAACCAAAAATGATCTTGTCAAGTGTTTTTTTATTTTAAAAACATTATATTATTTTTTTGGGTACATAGAAGAGTCTTTAACAGACGTACCGTTTCATCGTGTAGATAGGGGAGAAACACATCCGGTAGATATGTCAACATTGGGGCATCGTGTAGATGCTCATATTGTAGTAGATTAGGGGGTAGCAACATGAGGTCTCCAGGAAGTTGAAAGAAACCTCTAAGGCCTTATGACAAGTATCCCTCCTCTCAGGAGGCGGGAAGTGCCACTACATCTATAGAGACACATTGTAGGAGTGTCTGAGAGTCTTAACTCTCTACTGAGGCGAGTAGCCCATGTAGTGATATGTTACTCAGAGCATAATGTAATGCAGGAAGATTACAGGCCTTGCTAGTGATTGTATAGTCTGTGTGACAATGCTGATGGGTTTGAGGACCCACATTTTTCCTATCTATGTACCATTTTGATGTAATCAAACATTTTCAATTACATCGTATATATATACATTTATGAGTTTTTACAGTGCCAAATGATTTTCAAATAATGATGTCTTTGATGTGATGCGTTTTAATTTACATGATATATGGTTTGATTTATTTCCTTTATGAAAAATTCATCTATGTGCAAGATACCTATCCATGATGTAATTAGCTAACGAATCTGAAATCATGTTGAGTTCTCTTGGTATGTGTTTGTATTCGATAAAATCAAACATTCTTTCAAGACAGTGAACTCGTCGATGGAAACGTAGTAGGATAGGATTGCGAATAATATAGACTCAATTGAGCTGACAGACTACAAGTTGAGAGTCTAGTTTGATGATCATATGAGAAACACCTAGGGAAGAGGCTTTGGTTAAAATTCCGATGACAACATGATATTCTGCCATGTTATTAGTTGTCGACCCTAAGCAAATACCTTCTAAACTCACCAACTCGTCAGTGTGGTAAATGACCCAAGTTGCAGAAGCAATGTTCTGAGTATGTCAACTAGCGCCATCCGCAAACTCGACAAAGATAGGAAAGGAGGATGTCATATGCGCAAACAAACACAAGACACAGTATAAGTGGCTAAGGAAAAAATCGTGCACACAAGATAAAAAAGACACACCAAAATAAAAATACAATAGTGTACAAAGCATGTATGCTAGATGTCCTAAGCATAGTACTTCTTAAGGTAAAGCCCGTTCCGGGGCTCACCTAGGGAAATTCCATCGTAATCAACTAACTCGTAGGCACCTCTATGTAGAACAAATTTCATGATGTAAGGACCATGCCATAGAGGTTCTATATTCCCTGTCCCTAACTTGTCATGATCCTGGTCATAAACGAGGACTAGGTATCCTTCTGCAAAAGTGTGAGGATGGACGGACTTGTCGTATTGATTTTTGATTCGCTTTTGATATTTCTCATTGACGAGAGCAACATCACGACGTGTTTCATCCAGCCTAGTCAAATGTAAGAAACTTTATTCTTCAGCAAAAGTGTGGGGAAGGAGTTCTACTTTGAGTTTTAGTGAAGGAATTTCACACTCGATTGGTAAAACAACTTCAATGGCATATACTAGCTGGAAGGGAGTGAATCCAGTAGCAGTTTTTACTGAGGTTCGATAAGCCCAAAGAGAGGAGAAGAGTTGTAAATGAAAAGATGTCTTTTTTTCCCCGATCATCCATTGGATCATAGTTTTGAGGACCTTTTTGATAGCTTCAACTTGTCCATTAGCTTGAGGATAATATAGGGATGAGTTATCATGGTGAAAACCCAGCTTGGTATGCAAATCACTCATCATCTAGTTTTTAAAATGTGAACCATGATCAGTGACAATGGCTTGTGGAAAACCAAAGCGAGTGATGATGTGATTGAAAAAGAAAAAGGTTGTATTATGTCCATCATTCAGAAAGGTAGGCATACCCTCGGCCCATTTTTTAAAGTAATCGATGACAATGATTATATAACCGTGCCCCCTGGCTGAGGTAGGCTTACACTACATGAAATCAATGCCCCATTTGGAAAAGGGGTCGATGGAAATAATGGGGTGCAACGGAGCAGGGTGGGTGCGTGCCTTTTTTTGAAAAACTTGGCAGGGTGGGCACTTTTTGACAGCCTCAATACAATCTTTAAAGATGGAGAGCCAAAATTAACCGACACGTAAAATTTTCTGGGTTGTAGCCATCCCAGAAAGGTGATCACCACAAGCTGCAAGGTGACAGTCATTGGGGACGCGTTCAACCTCTTCATGAGTTAGACATCATAGTAGGATAGTGTCAATTCCACAACGATATAAAGTGTCTCCGATAATAAGGTAACGATGAGAATGGTGGTGAATACGACGACGTTCTTCATGAGAGATATCGGGCTGAAAACATTGGGTGTGGAGATAGAGGATGATGTCTCCATACCAAGGATCAGAAACGCTAATGAGGAATAGAGATTCGTTAGGAAGAAAATATCTAGGCTTAGTGTCTTCACCAGCATGGGGAAAATCGCAAATGAGTTCTGCAAACACCAAGGACTTTTTAGATTTGGACTTAGAAAATTCAAGATCGAATTCTTGAAGGATGACGATCCATTTAGAGTATTTTCCCTTCTAGCACCTGACGTGTCAGAATGTGATACATGGGTTTGGAGTCCGCAATAACCATGGTGGTTCATAGAAAAATGTAGTGTCAAAATATCTGGACAACGATGACGGCTTCTAGAGCCAACTTCTCAACATGTGAATAATGGAATTCGGGTCCAGATAGACTCTTGCTCAAATAATAAATCACATGTTCTTCACCGAATGAATCCTCTTGAACAAACACCATGGAAATAGTGGAAGTAGAGGTCACTAAGTAAAGGATATAATCCTTTGTATAGTTTGGAGGATGCAACAAAGGAGTGTGGGTCAACGCATGCTTAAGAGAATCAAACGATCATTGAGCAGTGTCATCCTAGATGAAAGGGGCGTTTTTCTGCAACAATCACATAAATCCTTTAGTGATCTTAGCGTAGTTACAAATAAAACGGTGAAGAAAGTTTTCTTTCCCCTGCAAACTTTGGAGTTGTAGCAAGTTATTAGGTGGGGGTAAAGCTAGAATAGCTCGAATCTTTAAGGGATCCACCCGAATCCCGTCCTCGGAGACAACAAATCCGAGTCAGCCTGATTCGACAACAAAAATACACTTATGTGGGTTAAAACGAATGTGGTAGAATCGACATTGAATAAAAATATCCCATAGATTACCGAAATGGTCAGATCGACTAGATGAGTGGGTCGGTAAGTCGTCGAGGTAAGGTTCCGCAATATGTTTGATATCGTGGAAAGCATAGGACATGGCTCGTTGGAATGTAGAACCAACATTTTTAAGGCCAAATGGTAGCTTTCGATAGGTGAAAGTTCCCCACAGGAAGATGAAGGATGTCTTATGTTGATCAGCAGGTAAGATGTCAATCTAGTTATACGCTAAGAAACCATCCATAAAAGAGAAAATTACACTACTAGCACAATTATCAATAATCTGGTAGATGAAGGGTGTGGGGTAGTTGTCTTTCAAACAAGCCTTGTTAAGATCCCTATAATCAACATAGACGCGAATTGTCCGCTATTTCTTAGTAACCGGAATGATGTTGGCAACCCATTCCGTCAAGGGGATAGGATAAATGAAGCCAGATTTCAATAAATTTTCAACCTCTGCCTTAATGGCCATGGTCTTCTTAGGATGGATTGGGCGGAGTTTCTATCGAACATGCTTAATACCAGGGTAGGTTTTAATCTCATGCACAACAATCTATGGATCAATCCTTGACATCTCTTCATATCTACAAGAGAAGACATCACAAAATTCTTTAAAGAAAGAAGTATAAGAGACCACTTCCTCGGGCTAGCAATTAGCACCGAGGTTAATGTTTTCCATGACACCTTCCATGATAAAAATATCAATAACGATCATAGATGAAATGTTGCCCAAATTCCCCTCAGAAAGAGTATCTTGTGTGAGGATGGGAGATTGCGGAAAATCAACAACATCGGGAGGGAAGAAAGAAAGTATGTATTCTTGAATTTCTTCGAGAGGTGGAATAAAAGAGGATTGATGATGGCTATCATCCCAAGGTACATCATCGATGCTAAGTATTTCCATTATAGATTCATCAGAAGGAAAAATTTGGGAAATGTAGTCGAACGCAGACGACAAGGAACTTAACCATGATGGCAACGAATAAGTGTCGGGTGCCAAGAGATGTTGGTCATATGAGGAGGGAGAAGCAGATTGGATGGAAACGTATGAGTTTTCGGCTGGACTAAGTGACATGTTGTCACCTAGTGCATCAAATTCCAATGGACTAGGTACAACCCAAGGATCAGATGATTCCAAGGATTGGTAAACCGTAGTTGAAATCATATTGATGGTGGAAATATGATGTGTAGTGGGTGGAAGTGGTGTAGGGAAGGTACCCATAAGGCTGGAGTCTTTCAATGTAATGACCCTTTTCTTATTAATATGAATAATTTCATAAATAATCCTAAACATTAGCTAAATTATAATTAATTATTATATAACCTTAATTAATTATACGTTATTAATTAATCATTTTGATTATAATTAGCTGAAGTATGA
>ML808295.1:20066-32578 GCA_009831015.1 Picea engelmannii
TTAAATAGGGTTACGTATCCCATGAGGGATAACGTAACCCATACGTAAAAGGGAACATTAATTAAAGGATAAGATAATTAATATGAAATAAATGATGGATGGAGCATTAATAAAGAGATAAGGTGTTTGGTGGGGAGAGAGGGCGAGGGCGGTGAAGGAGGCATAAGGGAGGAGGAGGATTCACTTTGGAGGGGATGGATTCATGCATTCTACGGGAGAGGATATTTTGGGGAGCTTTGAGACAGAGTGAAATTTGACAGTGGGATTTACAGTGCACCGGGGCTGAGGGGTTTTGGGCTCGGAGGGCTAGGACGTCCATAGATGTCCTAGGGCCAGGCATACTGGTCGGTAGGGTGGCTGGTTTTGGGGTGTCTTCAGGAGCAAGCTACTGCGGATAGGTTGAAGCGAAGGGAGCGACAGCATCAAAGCGAGGTATTTAACTTGTTATGCAAATTGTTATGTAAATTTAACTTGTTATGCAAATGAAAATGTGAATTGTTAATTTATTTATTGGAATATGGGAGTGAATATGCTAGATTAAGTGAAATTTTGAGTAAATTTCAAATTTATTGTTCCGTATTAATTCATTGGTAGTCTAAATTAAATCACGGTCACTACATTCAACAAGCCAACACCAACACTTTCAAACATGATCTTGTGATCTCCCAAAAAGGGAGTATTGTTGGTGGCAGGAGTGAGAGCATTAGGTGTACAGTAATCTAACTGATCGATGGTGACGATTTTACCTTGATGAGGAAATTGCACACATCAAAACACCAAAGAAGCTACGATAGTCATGGCATAGAACCAACTTCTTCCAAGTAAAAGGTTCTAATCGAGGGGTGCATCGACCACCTCAACATCAACAGTAACAGTTTTTCGGCCTAACTCGACGGCTAAGGACTGTAATAGTCCATGAGGGTGAAAACCTCGCCCATCAAATGCTCATAACATAGTGGGGGATTGATTAAGTGCATGGGATTTCATCTCTTTCCAACATGATAAAGAAATGACACAAGTAGAAGCTCCCTCATCTAAGATAGTGTGATGGATGTGTTGATTATGAACCACAACATCAATATGAAATGCGAGTTGGTGAGAGATTCATGATTTGAAATTGCCCATATTAAACATGATGTTATTAGACAACTTGGGATCAAAATCATTGATGGAAGCCAAGAGTGTTCTATGTTGACTGGGATAGTGTTGTGGAACTTCTAGAGTAGACATAACACACGGGGCTTGAGCCAAATCTTCAATGATGTTGTAGTTTTGGGAATCTCATGAACTAGGATTGAAAGTAGATTTAAGGATGGTACTCTTGGGAGGGCGTAAGATAGAATCGTAAGAAGGATTCTCAATATGTAGTGATCCATATGGATAACTAACATAAGGAGAACTAATAGTCAGAGGAGAAGGATCCGATGATGAACCGTTACAAACTTTTTCTTTATCGTGTTTAACTTGAGTGTCGTAAGTCATAGAGCGAGTTGTTAAATCAATGCTACTAAACATAAAAATGTGAGAACTTGTGGAGGCTTCATCATGAGAAGGGTGGCTGGTACTACCCATGGAAGAGGGGGTTTGAGAAACCATTGACTAATGATGAGGAAAAGGTTGTGTAAGCACAACGGGTTGGGAATTTCCCTCAAACATTTTGGCCACTTCATCGCGATGTGGACAGTCTCGGGTGTAGTGATCGTCACCACAAATGAGACGAGGGAACTTCAGTTTCCACTATGGTTGCTTTTTGTTAACAGGTGGTGGGTTTTGAGATTTAGTTTGTTCATTATTATTATTCTTTTTGTTTTTGTTCTTTGCCTTTTTATTACCTCCATTTTTCTATGAAGGGGCAGACTCAACTGCATTCACTTCATAGATTTGGGTATGAGAGGAGGTAGAGGGTGCGGTTGAACTAGGAGCAGACGTGGAAGCAGATCGAGGTGCAACTCTAGTCAACTGGGATGTAGATTGAGTCTTGACGGAACCAATAATGCCATCTGCATGCGATGAGGATGAAGGTTTGGATGGATCATTAGTGGCATGGGTAGCATTGGGAATCAACTCATATAAAGTACCAGACTGGGAATAAACTAAATCTAATTATTGGGCTCAGGAAATGGCTTCTTCTTCGGTAACTACATGACCCATAGCGACATCATGAGCAATCGGGGGTAAAAGTAATTTGGTAAACCATTTCGCCAGTAATTGGTCAGGAATGACCTCTTTGATCAACCTTCGTCGTCGTCTCCACTCATGAATATGGTCAGATATGTGCACGGAGTTAGTTTGGAGAAGAGAATTCAAGAGTTCAGTACCCATCTCATATTGAATGGGTAGTTTAAAGTGTGTGAGGAAGGACATGGCAAGGGAGTAGAAGTCTTGGAAAGAACTACACGGTAGTTCTATATACCACTTAGTTACTGAGCCCATAAGTGTTCGATGGAAAAGACGCAAATGCATGGAGTTTTCCATTAAGGAGTTTGATGAACACCATAAATGGAAAGTCATTACATGATTATTTGGGTCTTCTCCAGCTTTGCCGTCAAATTTCAGAATATCAGAAGGGAGTTTAGTGGAATCACTGGACAGAAAGGGTAATGCAATATAGGATCATTGGTTAATCGAGACAAGTTTGGGAGATCCAGAGTAGCAAGAAATGATAGTTGTCGGTTAACCTATGGGTGATACTAGTGGGGCATAGGTACACAAATAGGACTGTACACTGGGTTAGGTGGATAATTGTAACCAGTGGCTCCTCCTGCATAGGGTTGTTGTTGACCAAAATACACAGGATTCAAGGGGGTTTGAGAAACATGTGCGAGCAGAGGATAACCGGATGGGTTTTGAGGATTATAAGTTGGATTTGGTGTTTTCCCATGGGGGGGGTAAACACTTTTTCCATAAGGAGGATATATATTAGGTCCTTGAGAAAGAGGAGTTTGTTGTAGACCTTGAGGATCATGTCCCCCAGAAAACTGTGGGTTTCCCGAGAAAGGGATGTTCCATGGATTGGGCATTGTAGACACGTTCTGTCCATAAGGTTGATGATGGGTCCCATATTGAGACATCCCTCCAAATGGAGGTTTTCCTCCAAAAGGATTTTTCCCCCCAACATGAGGTTGTTTCCCCCCAAAGGGAGGTTTCCCTTAGAATGGAGGTTACCCTCCGAAGGGAGGTTTCCCCCCAAACGAAGGTTTCCCTCTAAAAGGAGGTTGTCCTCCAAATGGAGGTTTTCCTTCGAAAGAAGGTTTCCCCACAGCATGAGGTGGAGTTCTTGGAATTTTGGAACCAAACGTAAACAACTGACCGATGTCGCTTAATGGATTAGAGCCACCAAAACCCGTCCCTCCGGGTTGTTGTATAGGTATAGAACTTCTGGGTATAACTTGAGTAGTATTGACAACAAAAGAATTCAATGCTCTGTACCCAAGGGGAAGTGACTAAGAAGGCCTAGATGATAGTGGTGTACCAATGGGATATTTTCTAACCACCACTTTAGTTGTGGAAATAGTTGGAACGTGAGGGAACATCGTCGAATGGGCCATCTGGAGAGAAATAGTGGAACTTGGACCAAAACACTGCATGTTCGAACCAACAGATAGTGTGGTTGAAATAATGGTTGTACCAATAAAGTGATCTAAAGGTACAATGTAGGTAACAAATGTTTAAGCAATTTGAGATACAACAAGTATATCTTCACCTATTCCTAGGCTATAAAGATCTTGCATTGTTCGAGGTGTTCTTCGAAATACATCAATAGTCCAAAGGGGGTATCTGACTTGAGGGCCCGAATGAGACTCAGTTAGAATTTCATAAGGATAAATAACAACAAGTTATCCAGTTGAATTCAGCTGGAGAAAACGTCTCTCATATCCTGCAGGAATGCTGAAAGCCTCTAGATAATTTGAAACAATTTGAAAATTTTCTAAATAGGTGGAAACTTCCTCCTATGAGGTTATAATGTCATGAACCTTGCTCTGTTGAGGAGATCCCTCCGTAGAACGAGGGGGTAAAGTGGTAGAATCTTCCATATTTTCTGGGGGAAGTCCCTGTACCCTACGTGAACAACGTGGAGGGTCGATGTTGGCGGAGAAAATTCGATGGAAAAAATCTATGGCCAACTAACGAAAAAGAAATAGCATGCACTAATCAAATCTAGAAATCAAACCAAGCAAACAAGACCTTCTCTCAAAGACCGTACTAGTTGGTGATGAAATCCAACATCACGTGATCAAGTCAATAAGGGGCTAGCATATGGTGGAATAGTTACGATGGTGACCTGCTTAACGGACTTGTGCCTTGGTGCAAGCTTCCACTCAATAATTATGGATATACCCTCCAAGGAGCCTGAGTGAGTTTGACCACTGTCTGTTCCAAGTACAACAAAGACTTCCCTTCACCATCACCTTATGTAAGTACCTAAATATTATGGCTACTAAGGACACCAACTTGTAGTCAGCCCCTGGGCGGGTACATTCGACAGTCCAATCTGAATGTATGAGTAGGATAACAAGTCCGAAATCCTTCGAGAGAACTGAGGAAAAGTGGATCGGTAGAACTCTAGAGGACCCCGAATAGATTCAGAGTTCACGAAGCACCGAGACCAAATGAAACTATCTAAACCTCAAGAATAACCCTCAATATACAGTCCTACCACTACAAACAGTTGAACCACAGAGGGATAATCTATGTAACTCTCCCAAATGTGACCTCGTGCGTAACCCCTATGTGAGAGGGGGATCCCAAAAATCCTATACGACAATTGGATTTTTCTTTCCCAATTGCAAGATGCTAATGTTTGTTTTGAATACTTTGGAGAGTTGTACTCACAGCCTAATCCAAAGTTCTAATCCTAGTCTAATGTTGGTGGAAGTTTCTAAAAAACAAAATGTTCTAGATAATTTTTAATTAGCGTTAATTTTGCAATTGTTCTTTTCTCAAGGGTGTATGAAAGTGAAATTGATGGTGTTATGACTCAATTCCCCCCAAAATGCATAAAATATGATAAGCAGTATTTTCTTTCAATGAATGCCTATTTAAGGGAAGGAGAAAGAGGTTGTTTTCACTGTCAAATGCTAAGATGCAATATCCTCAATCAAATTCAGTGTAATGTTAAAATCTCATAGAATTCCTTTATAATATCCAAAAACAATCATAAAAATGTATCCTTTTGCTTTATGTGTGAATGATAATCAATTTGATGTAAATATTCCTATGTCATTTAGACGTTAAGATCAACAATATTCAGACAATCAGAAGCAAGTTTCACACAAACAAAAAAACACTCTCATTGTGATTAAACAAAAAATACAAAGATAACAAGATTTGCAAAAAGAAAAACCAAAAACTCAAAAAGAAAGAAAAAGGATTGGACAAGATGACCTCAAAGATCAAATGGAATGGTGCATAGATATTTGAATTTCCTCACAAAAGTTTCTACTCAGTCAGATATATGAGAAGGAAACAGTAAGTTGACTCTAAATCGTCAAAGACAAAGAGTGACTTCAAGGTAAGGAAGAAAAATGTCAAAATTCCAAAAAAAAAGAGATCAATTCTTAGAAAGTAGAGTGTTGAAGGCCAAGATAAAGATAAACTGAGATGATAAGACTCTGAGAAAGTGCCAAAATAAAAAAATGAACCTCAGAGAATGAACCTTAGAGGATTTTTCACAGAAAAGGGGTAGCGCTCTAGTGTAAAGGGAACCAAAGCATTCCAATGCTCTGTGTAAGCCTAGTAGGGAGTGTCAGTGCTCTGGTAGCAAGGGCAGGGGAGTGCTAGTCTCTAAAAATTTAGAAAAATGCCTAGAAACTCAAAAAATCAAGTAAACTCAATCAATCAAATTGAGTGTGATGAAATCAAGATCCAATCAACTAGATCTAAGAATCAAAGAGATAGCATGGAGAAGGTCAAAAAGTGGCAAAAAGGACAAAACAAGACCTAGGAAAGGCATAAAAAATCAGAGCTCTCCCCAGTGAAGTCGCCAATTTCTGTTACAGGTGAATCCCCCTATGGACAAGTGGATTCCCTCTTGGTCTCTAGACCCCTAAGACCAAGACAGAAAGGGTGCTATAATTGGTCACTGGCATCCTTTTAGATCTAATTAAGCTAATGTATGAAGAGGAAGAAGAAAAACATACCTTTTTAATGGTGTTTGTCCTCGCACAATCCAAGTTGAGCTTCGATTCTATGCTCCTCGATAAGTCCTATAGAACAATCAAAGATACAACAAAATTCCTATTCTACTGATATTAGCTCAAAAATAGATCTATCTACTAGTGACAAGTTCATGTGGAACAAACACAAACTTGAAAGAAACAGGCCAAGCATATATGTATAGTAATGAGAACAAATGAAGAGTACTTACAAACCTTTGATGAAGGTGCAACATCTTCTTCTAGCTCTCTTTGTCCAACATTTTCTCAAGTAATCCACACTAATCATTCTCCAATCTCCTACCTTCTTATGAGATCATAAGTTAGGTATAATTCTCAATCTTCATATATCTTTTCACCATGAGAAGGCCTCCTTATATAGGCTTTGAGAGGCCCAACCACTTTAGATATCCTTGGGATAAGTTGAGAATTCTTCTCCTTCAGTTGTGGATCTTCCCTAAGATCATGCCTTGACCTCTGATTCGAATCCAACCACCTTTAGAGATTGAGGGGATTCTTCCCTAATTTATGTCAACAAACCAAAATTCGCTCAAGAAGGGTAGCGCTCCTCCAAAATGGTGCATAGAGTGTTGCAACGCTCCCCCCAAGGAGCTTAGGGAGCACTGGCGCTCCTTGATAGTGTATAGGAGAGCGTTGGCTTCCAAAAATGACTTTTAAGTGGCTTGCTCCATGGAAAAAGACTTGTACTCTTTGTCAACTAATTTCTCCTCTTCAAAACTAGTCTTTGAGGTGTCTTAAGTGTCCTTATGATGTCATTAGAAAGACGACATAGGCAAGATAACAATATGATGTTTGTGACACTTGTGACACTTATGACCAATATGCGACACTTGCGACATTTTTAATGACGACACTAGCCATCATTGCAATGAGTGATTTTGATGCATAACAAGGCTAGGCTAGTGCCTTGTCAAGACCAAGGTGTCACCATGTCAATTAGAATAGACATTGAAACTTCACGTGGGTTCCACATGGCAGTAATAGAGGTTTTTCCTATGCAAGCCTGAGATTTTTGGAAGGTCATACCTTTTGTCCCAAAGATCGTATCTGAGTGAAATTATCATGATTGGAAAGATCTTGATGAGAAGAATAGGATGGAGTTGTAATAGAGAATATTTAAGGTTGATATAAGAAGAGAAAATTTAATACCCCATTCCTTAAAAGTTTCTTAAGGGGTCAGGTGTGTTACAAAGTGGTATCAGAGAAGGTTACAACACTAGGCCTCGATGGGCCAGAGATCAATCCTAGGACTGGCATATCAAAATTTAGGTGAGCTTGTTGAAAGGTGTTTCTACCTTTAAATGATTTTTCATTATCTGCATTAACTTCCTGAGGGGAAGGACTGCAAACTGAAATTGTAACTTGAAAACCCTGGCTGGATTTCAGTAAGGGGAAATTATATTTTCCCTCTATCAAAATGATGACTACTCTTACAGGGGTAGGTTATGTTGATAGGCACTATTGGTAAAACTTAAATGTAAATGGCAGTGGTGGAATAAATTCTATTATGAATTTGTCTGAGTCTAGACAAGGGGTATGAGATGGATTGTTTTGTTAAGTATAATAATTTCTATATGCTAGGGAGGATAGAGTATCTTGTAATTATTATGGTTGATTATATAAGGGTTAATACCCTTATGGAAAATTCCTTCTGCTTAAAGGAAATTGGTATGGATCGATAGAATTCATAGCAATAATAAGTACTGATTTAATAAAAGATTAAACCATGTATATGTGTATGATCCCTCATGATCAAAGGACGGATGGAAAATGGGTAAGGTCGGTTTATTTAACCTATAGTGAATGAAAATGTGTTGGAAAAGTAGGATCACGGAGCAATAAAATAAAAAAATGAAGAAATAAAACATATAAGATACATAATACAATAGAGACACAGATATACGTGGTTCACCTAGTGTGGGCTACGTCCACTAAAGAAATTTCTCGGTCCTTCCTTATTATTATCCAACACAATGAAGGGATAAAACCTACAACACACCCGATGTATCTTCCTATTCTTTCTTTCAAAGTCTCATCTCTTAGAATGAAATATTTGTGATAATCTCCAACCACAATACAATTCCCTCATAAAAGAGGGTTTCCTTCTAGGGAATAAATCCCCAAAATAAATTCTACCATCAGATATGCGACCTTATAATGAACGGTCCATATGAACTATGAAATAACAATATTTTACAAGGCATTTTTTTCCAAAATTTCTCTTCGGGGGTGTTTCCCCCGAATCCCCCATGAAAGGGGGCTATAAAAATTGTCATCACCCCCCCCCCCCTAAATCCCCCTGTTGACAATAGTGGGGGGGAAATCCCCCCCATACCCACACATTAGGGAATGGGGTCCAATCACGGCTGAAATAAACCTTTGAATCAAGAATATAATCAAGTTCCACAACCAACAAAAAGGTTGTTAGAGAATAACCTAGTTAAGAAATTAAAAATGAGTCCTTTGGATTGTTGCTATATGTCCTCAGAGAGGTAAAGAGGTATGAACACATGAGAAATTTTATGATTCTCATGAGTATAATAATATAATGTATATACATATTAATTGAAGGATGAGTCTATGCATGTGAATACAAATGGAAGACAACTGGAATACATCTGCGTTGTAAGCATGGGTAAAGTGCTTGGGGTATGCGGATATGTCGAAATGCATATGACAAAGATTGAAGATGCACATAAAATGAATATAGGATTATTATAGTTCATTATTGGATGTAAAATATGGTTATTTCATGGATCATATGGTTAAATGAATTGTTGATTATGTATGTAGTAAAGGAAGTGATGAGACATTTCTAGATGACCAATGGGTCAGGCTGGCATCTAGAGGCGGATGGAAGGCATAGGAATATGGCTTGGTGTGCTCAATTTGTAGTGAGAGGGAATATGGAAAAAGGATTCCCTTGATAAAAAGGTATGTTGACCAAGAATGGTTTGAGGCATGAAGAGAAGCTTGATTAGTTGTCTTGTTTCTTGGAGCACTGTTGAAATTGCCCATATTGTATTTCTGGATAGTTTCATACTTGTATAGCATTTTAGGAAAGAGTGTTGTCTTGCTAGATGTTGTCATATAGAAAGGGAAACATGGTTATGAATATGACTATGATACTTTCCATGTGAATATCATGTGGATGACTATAATTTCTCTTTAAATACGACTAATACTAATATCAGATAAACATGAAAGAACAATATAAAAATGTTCAAGCAATGCAAGCAATGCACATTCATAATACATACATAGATATACTGATATGATTGAAAGCATGACATGCCTGCCTAACTAAGAGGGAAGTAAGAAAAATAGTATGTTTTCCTAGATTGAATAATGACATGGCTATATGGCCAAACCTATTATGAAGGGTCTGAGTATTTTGTTAAAATGATAACTTGGGGAAGTAGGAAATTTCTCAGAAAGAGCTAATATGAAATGTTAAGAGAGAAAAGATCAAAAGTGACCCTTTTGTTGGCCATTATCTTGTAAAGAGGACAATATAATTATGATTTTATTGATGATATTGGTTGCGTAAGTGATTGTAGAGTCTCATCGAAACTAGATAATGTTAAATCAATATGAATGAATCAGGTAAAAAGGTACGAGTGATGCACATGCATATATGTAAATATACACATACATGCTTAAAAGTATGATATGAATGTCTGAATAAGTGAAACATGAGGAAATATTTATACTTTCCATATCTAAATAATGTCATGGATGCAAGGATGACCCTACGTTGGAAGGGTCTGACTTGTCTTGATGAAATAGTAGCTTAAGGGGGATGTGTTCCTTTCCTCAAGAAAATTTTGTATAAATTGATGAGAGAGCAAAGGAGCAGAGAGTTTTTGTTGTCATGATAAAATGAAACATGATTATGCTTTTAGATACTTCATATAAATGATTGTGAAAAATCATGAACTAATTAATTTCCAATAGACAAGGGAATGAAACAATAAAGTGTTCCTATGGTGGACAAACACACTACATGATAAGGCGTGTGATTAAAGAACAATGTGAATGAAAATTAATGGAATAAATATACTTGTGTGAATGCACAATATGAATGCATAATAAATATGTGTGTTGATAAATCCTCACGGAATATTAGGTGAGAATCTGAAAGGACAAAGATGAGACTGACTTGAGGTTGAGATCATCTCATAGAGTGATAGATATGCAATAAGAAAGTTGTATGATGAGACAGTTCCATGTGGAGGAACTGTGTGACGACTCTATCAAGATAACGAATTCATAATCTTAATGAGTGATGGAAAAATAGGTAATAGACTGTAAAGCATATTTGTACAAGAATTTTGGATTACATTTTAAATTATAATGCATGTAAAGGAGACATGCAAACAAACGATGACCAATCTGATTTTTGGCTGGGAAATGTCCAGAGGGAACTGGATCATAATTATCTTATGATTGAGCCTTGATGTTGTGGCATGATGATTTACCTGAGAAAGTCAAGATGAAACTTGACTGAAACTACTCAAGGAATAGAGCAGGAAAATCCCAAAAGGGATAAATTATAGAAGCAAATAAGGAGAAAAAGGAGGAATACCTTTCTCATTTTAAAAGTATGAATAATAAGACATAGTTGTATGCTTAAAAATGACTATTGTGAAAATAAGTGTAGATAGTAACTGAAATATACAATACTGAATGTGTTTAAATGAATGAATGTGGTTAAGCTATAGTGTGTGAAGGAAACGAGGCTGTGGTTAAGCTATAGTGTGTGGTTAAGCTAGGCTGAAAGTTCACTGATGGGAGAATCCCTTAACTCCTTTCTTGTTGTCTATTATGTTTCTCTGGGATGAGAAACTGATATGCTGATGAATGTAGATATTTTGGCATGAGGATGTTGAGAGCTACAACTGAAATTTGATTGTGGTTGCACTCATGAAAACATTCCATGGAAAATGCGATGGAGTGCATATAGATATGCTAAGGCATATATGAAAATGTTTTACTGAAATAAATGATATGGTACATGTATTTTATTTTACATGAAAAGTAATGTAAAATGTGAACGTGGTGATGTATGTCACATGTAGAAACGATTGGAACTGTTAGGGAAGGAAAACTACCAATAGTGAACAACCTCAGATAGAGGTGAATGCAAGAAGGTTGTTGATAAAAGAAAAATGTGAAAGGGATTTTAGAAGTCCTTGATGGGTCACTACTACATATGGGCGGATTATTCCATGAAAATTTTCCACACTTCAACTAGCTTCATAATTTTTTTAAACAGGGTGGGATTTTTGTCGCTATTGCCAAGAAAGTTTGTCGCAATATCGACAAAAATATTATTTAAATCTAGTTAGGATTTTAACTAGCTGTTAACAACTAGTTGACTATTTTATCTATATATACGTGACTTTAAGAGACTTTTCGACACAATTTCTATAGTTGCGACACTATTCTTGGCTTTTGTTTGAGCTGTTTATTTTTTCCGTCACCCACCAGTTGAACAAATCCAATTCTCGATCTACATAGCTTGGATTTTGATCTTGCAAGGTTAGTATGTTATTTTTTATTGATGTACTCATTTAACTTGTAAATTCTTTTTTAAATGTCCAAATTTCATTTAGCTTGTTTTTTCCTTGATAATATATTATAATATGTGTAGTACCATATTTCATGTCTTTGGTTTTTGGATCTAGTTAGTATATTCTATGGAAAAGGGTATGTGGATTCCATAATATTCTAGGTTTATGAAATCCACATGCCCTTTTCCCTTGAATTGTAGCTATAATCTCTCTCTCTTTTCATTGATAAAGATATGGAATTGCTCTTGAAACTCAACCCTGATCGGTGAAATGATAGTAATTGATTGTCATTTTCTTCTCTACTTTAATTTTTAATACCTAACAAAAAAACACCAACAAATCTTGATTGAAGCTTTGATACCACTTGTTACATCCCTAGTACCCAAAAGGGATCACACTTGCATAAATTGAAAATAATATAACAGTGACAATAATGGTTGGGATACTTGCACACCTAATGGTTGGCAGCTACCACTTACTAATTCAATTAAATGAAGGAATAAATCTCCATGAATAAAATATTGAAGTTGATTTTTATATTGATAAATGATAAGTTATGGTATATATAATATAGGGAGGAAACTCATGTTTATAACAACAAGGGTAATAGCTTCAATATATTGTAACATTTCCCTCTTCCGCATAAATTCTTTGCTATCCTCAACATTTCCCTCTTCCGCATATAAATTAAGAGAAATATTAATAACATTTCCCTCTTCCACATAAATTCTTTGCTATCCTCAACATATTGTAATAAATA
>ML808295.1:32708-45359 GCA_009831015.1 Picea engelmannii
TGATCACCTTATTATAAAGATGTTGACCTTATTATAAAGATGTAGGTCATTGCAAATAAACATATCATAATCGAAAGGAGTAGCCAAAATATAAAAAATTGACACTTAATGTTTGGTATGGTGTAGGTAAGACAATTACTTGTTAGGACAAGGATTTGTCACAATGAACGAAAATGACAGGAAGCTTGCTCGGTTAAGAGCGGCATTAAAGGCGAGGGGAGATGGAAAATGTTATTGCCCTTGCTTTGATTGTAGAGGCTTGCAAAATAGAAGACTTTTAATAAAAACAACCCAAAAACATTGTAGGGAGAAGGGGCACGCTGAAGGGGGTTATGAATATCATCCCTTGGTAAGAGGATTCAATATTTAATGTATTCTCTGTAATAATCAGTATGTCATGAATTTTAGTAATATTTCTTATCAGAATTTTTTTATTTTCTATACACACTAACTTTTCTATGTTGTTTTTAAATATATAGACGATGCCCCAAAAGTGTCGACCTCCAAAGAGTTATTTTCCAAGTACTAGCAGAAATACTACTTTACATGGAGATGAACTTCAAGATCAAAATATTGAATTTGTTGATCAAGTTATTAATGATGATATGGATGGAGATAACGTTAGTGATTCAAATCAGGAATATGAGATACATAGATCAATCCAAGACACATTTTCTCCAATGGATGAGGACAACCAGGATGATATTCATGATGTTGATCCTCTACTCGAGAAGTCACGTCAACCTCTTTATGAAGGCTCAACAACAAATCTTTTATATGCTATATTGTTGTTGGTGAACCTGAAGGTTTTTAATGGTTTATCAAACACATGTCTCACACAGATACTAAGGTATTTAATTTGTTAATTATTTATGTCTGCATGTTCACAAATACTTAAAAGGTTCAATTTTTTCCTATATTTCTATTATTTTCTAATTTGTAAATTAGTATATTGGATGATATATTGATGATGAATATTTTTTACATTGACTTATTGTTTAGAATTTTTTAGATTGTTAGGTGATGTTATATTACCGACGTCAAATATTTTTCCACGCACATATCGAGAAATATTTGTGATTATGAAAGAAATTGGAATGGACTATCAGGCTATTGATGCATGTCCTAATGATCATATCATATATTATGGACAATATGCATTAGAAAATGAATTCCCACAATGTCAAATAAGTAGATATCGAACAGATAAAGAATCAAATAACGTGTCTCGCAAAGTTCTTCGTTATATTCCGATAATTCCCCGTTTTTAGCAATTGTTCAGGTGCCAAAGTATAGCACAGTTTATGGATTTCCATGCAAAGAACAGAAGTTGAGACGATGTTCTTCAAATGCCTGCATATGGTTCTGCATTGAACTACATCGAAGAAAAGTGGACAATTTTGAAAGAAGAACCTCGTAATGTTAGACTTTCGTTGGCAGCTGATGGTGTCAATCCATTTGGAGAGCTTTGTTCTACGTACTCAGTGTGGTCTGTTTTTGTTATAAACAATAGCCTTCCTCATTAGATGTCGATCAAGAGAGAGAAGACAATGTTGGAAATGATTGTTCCAAGTTTTTAATTATCTTTTATTTGCTTTCAAGCATGACAAAATATTTCATTTCTTTGTTTTGTGCATGGTAATTATTTCTTTTATATATCACGACATACAGATAAGTATAATTAATCATGCAGTAGGTTGAACCAATCAGGTAGGTACCAGGTTAAAGATATGAACGTATATATTGAGCCTCTCATTGATGAGTTATTGAAGTTATGGGTTGGCTTCACTATGTATGACATCTCTAGACCAATAGGGAAAAGACGATTTCAATTCCATGGAATACTATCATGGACAATTCATGATGCTCTTGGATTAACACATTTTTGTGGTATATTGTTAATTTATTTTTTTGATTTAATATTATATATCTTTTTTGAAAAAATCATGCATTATTTTAACTTGTAACTCTAATTTGATGCTACATTTACTCATATATCTTGTAGGTCTTCAAACAAAGGGTAAATTTGCATGCCCATTTTGTGGTCCTCGGATAAAATCTTTTCGTTCAAGGAGTTTAGCAAAGGAAGTGTTTGATGAGTATAGGCACTTTCTACCTAAGAACCATAGTTATCGAACTACAGACAAAGGAAAGTTCAATGGTAAAGAAGAAAATGGAAAAAATCCACGAAGAATGACACCTCACCTATGGAAGTTGGAATATATTAGAAATCGTCAAGGTACGAAAATTATTTATGTATGACCTATCATATAAATATTTGGTTAATTTCATTAGTATTAAATTCATTTTGTCCCATTAATTAGTGTTAATTTCAATTTTTTGATGTTTCATGAATGTCTTTAAGGAACGAATGGGCTTCCACGAGGGATGAAAAGTTACACGATGCAATTCATTAGATTTCCATACTACGAGAACCTACAAATAGTTCATTTGTTTGATACAATGCATATCGAGAAGAACATAACAGAATTGCTATGGCGAATATTAGATGGAAGGATTGACAAAGAGAGAATTGGAAAGATTTGTTGTGACATCCGAGAAGCTAGTCACGCCTTGCAAAGTGTTATTATTAATTCTAATGGTGATGGTCGTGAACAAAATACTAGTCTTCCTTGGTTATTGATGGAGCAACAGAGCAATATTGTAAAAGAGGTCATTCGAAAAATTAGGTTTTCGATGGGGTTTTCGTCGAAGATACAAAATATATTAACTAAAAAAGGTGATTTTGGCAGGGTTAAAACACATGACTGGCATACATTCATTAAGTTAATTAGTAGGTTATAATATATTTTCTTATTGGTACACATTTTTTGGAAACAAATAATAATTTACTTGTTTTTTGTTACAGTATGTTCTACCTTTATCTCTCCCAAACAACTTTGACAACAACATAAAACAAATTATTTATGTACTTGGCAAATACATGAGCTAAGTATTGTTTTATAAGGAAAATGTACTTCTTATGTGATTTGTATTGGAACTTATTGACATATTATCTTTTATCTGCAAATTTATGTATGCCTTGATATTTTTTTATTGCATTGACATTTGTAGGTGGCTATCATCAAAAGAAATCCATAAAGAAGATATAAGGTATTGGAAGAGAGAATTATGTGTCAAATGCAATAGTATCTACCTCCAACATTTTTCAATGCACAAGAACACTATCTCATACACCAAGTTGAGGATATTGAATTATGTGGACCAATACACACAAGGTCGATGTGGATGGTGGAGAGGCAGTTGAAGTCACTGAAGGATTTTGTTAGACAAAGAGCACGTCCAAAGGGTTCTATGGTTGAGGTATATATGGTATATCAATGCATGGTGTATATTAGTCAATATCTACCTAAATTAGAAGAAAATATGAATGTGCCTCGCATTTCGCATCTCGACTCCATCAACAAATTTGAAGGGGAGTTCCTATTGGGGAAAGGTAAAATGAGGTCTGTGAAAGGTAATTATTAGATGTTGACATAGATTTAATATATTACCCATCTATTAAATTATTCATTTATTAACAATAACTAATTAATGATATTAAATT
This sequence comes from Picea engelmannii, assembly GCA_009831015.1. NCBI lineage: Eukaryota > Viridiplantae > Streptophyta > Pinopsida > Pinales > Pinaceae > Picea > Picea engelmannii. Next base: position 36,277 of record ML808295.1, read on the forward strand.
GTTATGCTATCATATAGTTGCTCGAGAGTGGGATGCTTTACATTTATACATTCAAACAACCTTGATTGGATGGAGCATTGGATAAAATATACTGAAGAATATTTCGGTAGGTTATCATGGGAAGGGGTGAGTAAGATGATTAAAACAACGCATCATCATCGAGATCAATTTCCTGATCTTACATCAAGGGAATTTGATTTATCCTTTGGTTTAAAAGATAAACAGGCAAGTTAAATTTGATACCCACATTTTCCTAGTTTTTTCCCAATTTTTCAATGTATTTTGGTTTGTTTAATTATTGAAATCTATATTTAGTAAGTCCTATATGAGGATTATTAATTCACAATTTATTTTTAACTTGTTGTCCATGTTGCAGTTGAAACATCACAAGGCTATGTGGTGTAATGGTCGTAAATTTCATATCAAAATGTTGGATGATAAGATGAAAACCTCATATTGTGGGATAACTACAGTGTTTAAGGTCACCAACATTTCCTCTAGAAGTGACAGAAATCTGGAAGAAACTGAGAATAAGGACTATGGCCATTTGGAGGATATAATTGAGTGTGATTTTAATTCCTTTAAAATAGTTTTGTTTGAGGTTAAATGGTACAGGCTACAGATGCGTGAACGTGATCCTGAAAGAACTATTATTGGGCATGATAATGGATTTACCATGGTTAATACAAGGGCATTTGAACCAGGTACAGAGCCTTATGTTCTTCCAAGTCAATGTGAGCAAGTATTTTACTCAGAGGTACCTGGTAAAGAAAGTTGGTCATACATTGTTAGATATGATCCAAGAGGAAGACCAGTAAAGTATAACCATGTAGCCGAGGATAAAGATAATAACGAGGAAGAAGATCATGATTATGCAGATCAGAAGCAGGTGGTTGTAGTCGATGTGTCATATGAAGAAGTTGAATAAGTTGATCATCCAAATGTAGGAGACGATGATCTCATTGACGATATCGACAACTATATTAGCGAAAATGACGTTGATGATGATGTTGATATGAATGAGCCTTTCACCAATATCGATTCTGAACAACATACTGATATAGATGTTGAGTTGAATGAAGAAGAAGATCATTGATATTTAATTGTTGAAAAGAAGAGGTATGTTTTTGGGGGGGGGCAATAATTAGAGCTTCAACCTTCACGTGGTTGCCCCTGTTTAGTAGAGAATGAACTATTCTCGAAACCAAGAGGAGCTTTGCGCGACTACGCCTAATCATACCAATGATGTAGGTATGTCATCCTATGGATTTACATTTTTATGTTTATATTCTTGTATAAGCCAATGAATGACAACCATAATTTAATTTTTTATCATTTTTGAAAAAAATATGATCAATCCCAATCTTTTGTCAAAACAACACGTTTTTCTTTTGGCATTAATTCAACAATATAAGCCATTGTTCTGGTAATGGTTGGCATGGATCCCTGGTTCTTAGGTTTCATTGTGTTGTGCCTCTTTTGTCACCTAAATGAACAAAACAAAGGTGCTTACAAGCTTAGTTGGGTTAGCTAAGCAAGACAACAGTAAAGGAAAGGGTTAGAAAAAGAAACATAAAAGACTAAGCTAAGAATTAAACTAAGAAAGGAAATAACAACTAAACTATTGAGCATAAGGACATAAGAACAAAAGACCAATAAGACTCATGTCACCAATGGAAAGGATTGTATTAGTGGAAAATAAAACACCAAGAAGAAAGGGGACTTTGGGTCCCTTCTTCCTCCAAGGGAGGGCTCTTGGACCCCCACAATTGAGCTCTTTTTACAACTTTGAAAACTTGAAAGAAATGGTGAAATAATCCCAAGCTAATCCACTCAAAAGGTGAGATGGATTGCCCAAATGTAATGATGATAGTATACTCTTGATGCGAAAAGAGGATTGCCCAAGAGAATAGCAGCAGCATAACCTTGCAAATGAATTCCTTGAAAATGTAGTGCACCCATGGCCTTATTTTATAGCGCCACTTTGAGGTATTGTGCAACCAGATTTTAGTGTGAAAAGGGGTTGTTTAGGGCATTTTTAGGTCTTTGACCAGCCACCCAGTCAGATCTAGTGGAGATTTGGATGTCAAATCAACTTGAAAGCTGAACCGGAAGTGGGTGGGAGGCCGACCAATTTCATAAATGCGACGTTCTCAGATGTGCGTGGCTTTTAGTGACCACAGTCGCGCATCGTGTGCATGTGTGATTTTCTTGTGTTTCTAGATGGCACATGTGCGCGCGCCCTGTGTAGTCATAGCGCACCTTAATTTTATCACTGGTTGTATAATTTTGAACCTTTTGGAAATGATTTTGTGGTAATTTTGGTTCATGGGTGAACTCATAGCTGTTTGAAGATGTTGGATTCCTGTAACCATTTGCGGAAAAAAATTCAGTGATAACAGATGCCCCCTGATGGATGAGGTTAGGAGCATACATATCGCCGAAATTCATCAATGTTTCTTCTACTAAGAGTACTGTTGTAAGGAAGAGCGATAGTGAGAGTATCAAGAGTGACCCGTTGGAGGGAGAAGGGAGTCTATAGGACCCAACCTTCCACAAAAAAAAGTGTGTAGAATGAGATGGGCATGCCCCATGCTCGTGTCATGCAACTCAAAAAGAAGGGTGTTGTATAGTAACTGAAACTGTGTGTTGATGTATACAATTGCAGTGCCCTCGGGGGTAGTTTGTGATAAAGGCAGAGGATAATTCTGAGGAGGAACATACTCTGAACAATAGGCAATGACACATGTAAGAAGTATCATGGATTCTGTAGACATTGATAGCCCGACCAAGTTTAGAGGTCTTTGGAAAATATAAGAAACAACTGCAATAGTCACAAAGTAAGACCCACCGTAACATGAGAAAGTGTTGAAGTCGAATGTTATGGGGGTCAACGACAACAAGGAGAAATTATGGTTCTCCATGTGCCATTTGAGACCTCTCATTGGAAGGGAAAGTGAGAGTCAAGATATTGTCACCCTTCTGGAAACTGTGTTGATGTCGACAAAAGGGGGACGTGAGTCCAAGAAGAAAAGGGCTTCATGAAATCTACTAGGTGAGATTAGGAACTGAGGAGGTACATGGACGAAGTCAATATGTGTAGAGACTCAACACTGCCCTTGGTTGGGGGTATATGCGAAGTATAGGTGGCCGCAACCATTCAACTAGGTTGAGTGTCAGGGGGACAATAAGACGTGGGATAAGTTGTGCCAGAGGCGGGACAAAGTGAACAAACTCAGAGAGCAGAGGTAGGTGGCCTGTGGGATACTCGGAGTATATGGATGATGTCAAGAGGAGGATATGATAAGGAGTTCCCTAACCAAGGGCGACATGGGTTGCATTTTCCAAGAAGGTCGCCAAAGGTGACGACAAAAATCTATGTAACATGCTGGAAATAATGGTTTAATTACAAAAAGAATGAAAAAACTAGTGGGGATAATAATGCAAGTACAAAAATGGGTGTCTCAGTTTAAGATGGCTTGGCCTGGGGATGGTGCAAGTTGGTAGGAAAAACAAGTGGAGGGTGGGGGCACCATAGGTTGGTTTCTGTAGTAGGGTAATGTATGGAGGGAAATCTGAGGATGGGCAGACTAATGATGGGTGAGATGGACGGTAAATGATGTTGCGGGAGTGAAGTGAAAATAATCCGTGAGGAAATGCCCTGGGAGTCCAGTGAGTAGGCTAGCAAAATGAGGAGAAGGAATATGTGGTTGATCTGCAACATGATGTAAGACTATCTGGACTCCCATTCCTAAAGGGTTGAAAACAACATGAGTGTCAAAGTGCCAAGGGGTCTATGAATGGGAAAAATCATGTGGGGGAGAGTGCTACTGGGTGACAGTACCAAAAATGCAATGGAGGTGGCAGTACTGCAGAGCCATATATGGGGATCCTAAAGGCAAATTTTAGAGGGTGTGACTGGAGATGCAATTTTGAGATTTAGAGGGAATTATTACATGCCAGTGTTGATTATATACCTGAAGGGGTTGCGCTGATGTATGATGACCAAGTACTTGCACACATGAAAAACAAATACCTGACGTGAACAATATCTGAAGAGAATCGAACATACAAACATTTATTTGATAAGTTTGAACATGATCATAAGTACCTAGACGGGGTATGGAAAAACTAGCTCCCTGGGGGCTAAGTATGAAAAGTGGCCTAGGGACTGTCTTGATGTAGAGGATGGTTTACTGATCCCGTGGCTGAAGACGGATCGAAAAACGGACACCCGGAGCTCCCGGAATGGGGTCTGGAAGTTTAGCAAAAAGGACTATATATAGATATAGGGCCCACACTGCCACCTCATTTGTACTTGATATCAAAGTGATTGTATGAGAGATATTTAGAGGAGATTTGGAGAGTCTCGAAGAACGAGGCAGTTGATTCAGGACCAACAAGATTCAGGTTTGTCATTTGATCATCCTGCATAGAATTAGGTTTTCTTTTTGTGCGCAGGGCCTGTACGTAGGGCCGTATAGGGAGTTTTGTGGGTGTGGGCCCCCCAGTGCACGGGTGATTCGAAAATATGCGCGCATGGGTGTGCTCCTGTTATCCGATAATCCACACATGGATTTGCCCTAAGGGGGAGAAAGGCGTGCATGGCATGTGTGCCTGTTAGCTAGACAATTGCAATGGGTGCGCGGCTATATAGTGGACATGCGCGTTGTGATGCGCGCTTGTGTCTGTGGGGGTGCATGAAGGCACCTTTGTATGAATGACAAGAATGCATAGATGTGCACTTGTGGGATGAACAAGAGTGCATGTGTGTGTTCCTGTGGGGTGAACCGGCGTGCACATGTGCATGCCTGTGGGTTTAAACAGCCATGCCTTTGGGGCAAGGATGACGGGTGAAAAACTCATCTTTTTTGGATATTGTAATGTGTTTATGTTAGAGATGGATGATCTAGGAATGGATTTATGTGGTTTCAGGTGAGTATTGGGACGATGTTGGTTCATTGGCGAGAGCGCGACTGGTCACAGCTGAGGGAGGTTGTGACTATTGAGGAGCCGACGGTTCATGCTACTTTGGCAGCTTGTGGGCTGCTGAAGTTTTTTGAGTGCTCCTTGATCCAAGCCTAGGAGTACCTTCTACAGTTCTTGATCCGGATGTGGAGTCCATATCTTCATTTTTTTATGGTGCAGGGTGAGCATCTTGCCTTCACTACGGTGGAGGATGTGTACTTTCTGACTGGGCTCCCTTTTCAGGCAACACCCCTACTGGTGAAGCATGTATTACCCGAGGACGGGAAGTTGACTACCTTGGGTCGGAGGAATTGTTTGAGAGATGACTTTATGTCAGGATTTGTAGTGAGTATCGGGGCAATGGATGCTTTGGTTCACCACTATGTAGAAGCGATGGTTGTGAGGGTTTATGGGTCCCTTGTGACTCAGCAGATCAGTGGTCGTCAGCTGAGGATTATGGGGAGAGTATTGGTGGGAGAACACTTTTCCTAGGGATTGATGCTGCATGACAAGATGGTAGGGTAGCTCGAGAGGTGTCGGGTTTCAGACTCAGGGGACTTTTCCTTTGGGTCCATCTTGGTGGCATGGTTCTTGGAGAGGGTGCCGATGTTGCACCCTAGAGTTTTATTGGGCGCACCTGGTGTGCGAGAGCCGTGACTGATGCGGTGGTCGCAGATTTTGATTCACCACGGTGGTGGTGAGGGTGGCCATTTTTTCACAGCCGAGGCTGCACAGGTGTGGTGGCAGATGCCGCAGATCCTATTGCAGTATCCATACTATGGGGTGGACTTCCGGGGTGACCTAGATATGGTGTTACCTCCAGGGGAAGTGTTCGACCACCGAGGTATGATGTGATGTTTTATGTTTTGATATTTAGATAGTATAGCATGCGTATTTATGTATAGATGGATGTTGATGCTATCCTTTGTTTGTTTGTGTGTGCAGATGTCGGACCTCGTGGGAATGAGGTTGAGTGGGTTAGAGCGTCGACTCGTCAAGGGCCGGTGAGGCCTCCGCGGGTAGAGCCACGGGTGGGAGAGAGAAGAAGGTACAATGATGTTGAGGCAAGATCCATTGGCAAGGAGAGAGTGGCTAGGAGACACCGTTTTGATGATCCTGGTGGAGGGCCATCGCATGCTCCTCCAGCTAAGGCTAGAGGAGATTTTGAGGATATTCACCACTTCTTGGAAGCGGTGCTAGAGGGAGTGCCTGAGGGCATGTGGTCGTGCATCCAGGATGAGGGCATCCTGGAGTAGTGTGTGGGAGTTCCACTAATGTGGTGGATTATGGTTCGGTGAGCAGTAGTAGCAGGTGCTACGATGACCGGGCGGTTACCTCTAGGTCCGCAGGGACTGATAGTGGGTGGGGCACCACCGCTTGAGGGAGGGCTAGGAGGTGGTGCTCTAGAGGCACCATGAGTGTCTCTCTGTGTATTTTTGTATATTATATATAGGCTGGTGAGCCCATTTTGGTGTAGTGACACTAGTTTTGTACCGAGGTTCTTTACTGGCTTGCGGATGTTGTATACGATGTATTCTATGTGTATGTAAACATTTTGATGGAACTGGTGACCGATTTATATAGATATATGGATATACATTCTGGGGTCTTTGTGATGTTCACATGTATCTGAGAATTTTTGTTTGTTAATGTTATTTATGATGTCTAATCTATATATGATGTGACAGACTCTTGATGGTTTATGTGTGTGTAAAGGTATCTTGATGTGATATATGCCAATCGAGTACAATGTTAGCTAGGTTATCTGTAATTTGATTAAATTTTCTTGGAATATGTGTAAATGTAATGAAATCAAAATGTCGAGATAAAAGTCTAACTTGCAAGTATTTGCGAAAGAGGCAAGGATCATGGACATAGTACACATTGTTGAGTTGGAGGATGACTAGTTGGGAGTCAAGTAAGACGCTAAGGTGACGAATACAATAATAGCTGGCATCGGTGAGGAGGCCAATGATGATAGTGTACTCGGCTTGGTTGTTGGTTGCTAAACCCAAACATATGTTGTGAGAGTGGAGTAGTTCATGTGAGGGGGAATAGAGGGCCCAAGCTGCCGAAGTGAGATTTTGTGTCCAACAGCTGGTGCCATCGGTGTAACCGATGTGGTAGGCCGATGGAGGAAGCATCTATCAATAAAACAAATGATAGTTTAGATGTGAGGTATGGAAAACAGATTAAAAACACTATAAAAGAAATAACCTAATGTAGAATGGCTACGCTTAGGCGTAAAACTTCTTTAATTATAACCAATTGACGGGTTCTTTGAGAGAGAGGCCTTCGGGGGAAGCCAGTATGTATGCACCTTTGGTGAGGCAATGTTGGATAATGTAGGGGTCATGCCACAGTGACTCGAATTTTCCATGACTGAGGGTATCATGAGAGATATCGTAAGCAAGGATGAGGTCACCTTCATGAAATGAGCGAAGGTTGACATGGCAATCAGAGGTGGCCTTTGACCATTTTTTAGCTACCTCATTGTTCTGTAATGAAGATTGGTGATCTTCATCCAGGGACTCTAAGTTGAAAAAATGCTACTCCATTGGAGCAGTGTCAGGTAATAGCTCAATTGCGGTGCGTAAGGTGGGAATTTCGCACTCGATAGGAAGAGTGGCTTCGACCCCGTGGACTAGATGAAATGGTGTGAAACTAGTGGTCGTTTTCACGGCCGTACGATAAGCCCATAGAGTGAAAAATAACATATGATGCCAATTGGTCTTATGTTTGTTAACTGTGTGCTATAACATGGTCTTAAGGACCTTGTTAACTGCTTCGACCTGTCCGTTGGACTGAGGGTAATATGGTGAGGCAAACTCGTGGGAGAATCCTAACCGGGATGAGAGTTTGATGAAAATCTCATTCTTGAAATGTTTGTCGTGGTTAGAGACTAGTTGGAGTGGTACTCCAAAGTGGGATATGATGTGATTAAAGAAAAAACGCGTTGCAGTGTCAGCGGTGTTGTTGAAGGTAGGCATGGCTTCATCCCACTTTGTGAAGTAATTGACTGCGACAATGATGTATTTGTGTCCATTGATGGATGGTGGGTTACAAGTCATGAAGTCGATGCCCCATTTACAAAAGGGGCCTACAGTAATGACTGGGTGGAGAAGAGCAGGTGGTGCTTGTGCTTTGTTGGCGTAAAGCTGACATTTATCGCATCACTTCACGATATGAATGAAATCGTGAAACAATGTAGGCCAAAAGTAACCTGTACAAATTATTTTCTGAGCAGTGGACATCCCCAAGAGATGGGCCCCGCGTGCGCCTCTATGGAAATAATTCAAGACTCTATCGGCCTCATCAATAGTCAAGCATCGACGGAGTATAGTGTTGATCCCTCATCGATATAAGATATCTCTGATGAGGAGATAGTGGGGGGCTTGGTGGCGAATATGATGGTGATCATCTTGTGAGAAGTCGTTACCGAACTTTTGGGTTCGGAGGTAGATGAGGAGTTCGCCATACCAAGGATCATCCGAAGTGATGTAAAAGAGATGTTCATCGGGGAAGTCAGTATTAACGAGGGCACTGGTAGTATCATAGGGGAAGGTTGTGACAAGTTCGGCAAGGACGAGAGATTTATTGGGTGTTCAAAATTTGAGATCGTACTCCTGAAGGATAACGATCCATCGGGAAAATTTTCCATTAATTTGCTGACGACTGAGCAAGTATTGCATGGGGTTGGAATCCGCTATGACTTTGGTTGTGCGAAGCAGAATGTAATGGCACAGTTTCTGGACTGCGAGGGCAATTACAAGGGATAGTTTCTCTTTGTTTTTATACTTCAAGGGTGGCCCTGAGAGATTTTTACTAATGTAGTAAGTGACATGCTTGCGATCGTCATCACCGATTTGAACAAGTACTCCTACTACTGAGACAACTGATGCTAATATGTAGAGGATATAGTTGCGATTGTAGTTGGGTGAACTAATTAAAGGGGCATTGGAGAGCACCATTTTAAGATCGTCAAATGCTTTATGGGCATGTTCATCCGAGTGGAATGGGATTTCATGGCATAGTAAGCGAAGGAAACCGTGTGCTCAAGTGGCATAGTCCGAGACAAATCGTCTTAAAAAGTTAGCTTTTCCTTGTAGGCTCTA
>ML808295.1:45372-71430 GCA_009831015.1 Picea engelmannii
GGGGGGGGGGGGGGTGGAAATTCTGTGTTGGCCTAGACTTTGAGGGGGTCTACGGTAATACTTTTTTGGGAAATGATGAATCCGAGGAGGTGCATGACAGTGACGCAGAATACACAGTTGAGAGGTTTCAAGTGGATGTTGTACAGACGACACCGTTGGAAGATGATCCGTAAATCATCAAGATGTTGGGTGCATTTCTTGGATCAAGTTGTGAGGTCGTCCAGGTATGTGAGGATGATATGAGCTAGATTGTGAAAAATGTATGTCATAGCCCGTTGGAAAGTTGCGCTAGCGTTTTTGAGGCCAAAAGGCATGACACGATATGCAAAAGTACCCCAAGGGGTGGTGAATGGGATTTTGTATCGATCGGCTGGGTGGATTTGGATTTAGTTATAGCCAGATAAATCATCCATGAAGGACAAAGCCTCGTGGCCTGCACAGTTGTTGATAATTCGATCGATGAAAGGCGTAGATGAACCCTGTAACACGTAATTTGTTGATCTCGACTTTGATAGCCGTTTCTTTGGATGGGTGTAGCGGTCATTATTTTTGGTGAACCCGTGTGATATCAGGCCAAGTGTCTATGCGATGTTCAACAATAGAGGGATCAAGGCTAGGAATCTTTGTGTATGACCAGGCAAAAATATCCCGGTATTCTTGGAATAGGGTTGTATAGGCGGTGATGTCTTGAGGAGTGCATGCAGCGCCAATGGTGATTTCCTCGATGACTCCATTTTTTATGGAAATATCGACTTTGATGGTGGGGGAAATGTTGGCCATATTGCCTTCTTAAAAATCATTAGGGGCAGGGATGGGTTTGTTGAACCAGTCGATATGCCCTGATGGGATAAAATCCTTGGTTTCGACTGCGTATATGGGGTGTTGGTTAGGAGGTGTGAAGGCTTCCTGTGAAAAGAAGAGTTCTCTATGGTGTAGTGCATCCCATGGGTAGTCAGGAGTGGTTAATTCCTTGAGTATGTCCTTGTCACAGTAGAATTTTCGGGAATACAAGGGATCGAAAATTGTGATATTGGTGACTGTTACTGTGTGGTTGTCCTCTAGTGATGAAGAAGCAAGGGGAATGACGCAATGAGATTGTAATGGTTTTCTCGACATAAACCAAATATTGAGATACTAAGGATTATTAGTGGTATTTGGGCGTAAAATTTCCATGGGGAAATGAACAGAAGAATTGGAGGGATTTGGGCGTAAATCCTCGTATAAGTCATCCAAGAACCACGGAGGAATAGGGAGTGCTTCTGGTTCAGGAGAAATAATGTGAAGAACCTCTAGTGATGGGGTAAAGTTGACCATCGATTCTATATGGGGTGCAGGGGTTTGAATCAGGGTCATTTGGCATTGCCTGTATTCAATGATCATAGGACATTGATATGTAAAATGATCTAAGGATTCACATAGAGAGCAAGAGCATCTCATGCATTCATTGACTGAAGTCATGACATAATGGATATTAGTGATGTTTAGTGGGGATGATGTAGCTGGATTAGGTTCATGCTGGAAGCTTTGGTGCACTGCTACTAATGTTTGTCAAAATTGAGATAGCATTGGGCAATGGTGTGTATAATGGCCATATTTTGAACATATGGCACAAGTGAATTTGGTTCGCAGTCCTTTGCTACTTTTGTTTTGTGAGATAGCGAAAATATTGGAGGAAGCGATGAGCAATGATGATGTTTGATTGAGTTGAATTAGGTTATGTAACTCGGGTAGAGATGGGAATTTGTTGGTTGGGTGTCCATCTTTCTCACATAGCACACAAGGAGGTTGAACGCATGGGGGAAGTGGAGCTGCAGGCTCCTTCTTCTTTCGCTTGCCCCCAGCTATGGAAGGGAGGTTAGGAGGTGTAGGGGGTATGGTGGGAGTGAGTATGGGAATCTACATTGGGATTCCTTCTATTTGGAGGGGAAGGGATGGTTGAGGAACCATCTCTAGTGGATGTAAATACCAAACTGGGATTGCCAACACCATATTAGGGAGAGTAAGCATTGGATACTTGGAAAGATTGTACGCCTGGTGGAGGGTAAAAGAATGGGATTTGAGTAATGGATTGGGGAACTGTCTCCCAAACTGGGATATGGCCTTGGGGTGAGGTGAAATCGTGAATTAGTGGAGTCGACGAGTCCATAGGAGGCTCATGAGGGAGGGGTTTTGTGACTAGTGGGACATCAGATATGAGAGAAGCCTCCCTGGGAGGAAGGGTATCCTCAATGTCAGTTCCTTTGGATGATACGACACATACTTGATTGGAAGGATGAAGGAGCGGTGGTGCACCATGGTAAGTTCCTAACAATGATGGGTCTTTGAAAATTTCGGGTCCCATTTCGATGAGTGGGTATGTTTCAAGATGAGTGTGGACAAGAGGAAGAATGTTATCGATGTTGGCAGAAGGGTTAGGCTCGTAATGTGAAACTTGGTCAATTGTAATGATCTTCCCATTGTGGGGGAACATCATGGTTCGAAAGATGGAAGAGGCAACTGCCTTCATAGCATACATGTAGCTACGATCGAACAAGATATTGTAATAGAGTGGGGCATCGATAACTTCAATGTCAATGAGAATGGTCTTGCCCCCGAATTCTACAGGTACATTTTGGAAGAGCCCTTCAGGAGAAGATGGTCATCTGTCATAATATCTGAAGGTAATGTTGAGACCTGAAATTGACATTCTCATTACCCTATTTTACTCTTCACCTATACCTTTTTGAACCTACCTAAAGCTTGAATGAATGACAAGAACGCTATCACTTCTCAGTATTAAGGTCATAAGGTAAAGTATGGTTAATTCATGTATTTTGTGGTTTATTGAGTTAAGGAATTAAATATTTCATATACTAATGCTCGATTTGTCATATGGGAATCTTTGACCCCTAGATGTCTAGCGTTCTTGTACCAGCTATGTCATGATCCAGTACCTGTGCACCAAGATTGTTGTTGTCTGATCCAGTACCAACGAACACGCCTTTTTATGATATGGTACCACCTTTTGTGCCCTGTTGTGATCTGGTACCACCGTTTGCGCCTTGTTGTGGTTCGGTACCACCTTTTGAGCCCTGTCGTGATCCGGTACCATCTTCCTGTTACGATCTAGTATTGATATGGAAGAGCCTAATGCACTAAGTTAAGTTCCAGATCTCGCCTCTTGGTGGATGTCTATTCATTTAGCAAGGCTATGATAAGATCAATTTGTTAATCGCCTCACCCTCATGCACTTCGTGTCATGAGGATGAGGCTAAATATGTAACCAAATGATTAAACTTAAACAACTGATTGATTTGAAAATCACTTCGCCTCCTTGTGTTTCATGATGCAGACTATTAAATAGTCGTGGCAAGGATGGTAGAAGAGAGGAGAGTTAGCATATTATCAATGTGTAAGCAATGTATGATAGTATAGAACATTTCTGACTAAAGATTAATGAAAAGTCATTTTATCCCCATATTCTGATTATCTATGATTGAGAATGAGTTGAGTTGTTAAAGAGAGTTTTGATTTTATGTGTTGAAGTGTGAGTGAGAGTAATGTGTTCCTTAGAAGCAAGCTTCATGTAGACTTCAGCAGCTAGCCTGTTGAAGCAGCAAGGGCCCACCGCCCACTAAATGTCAACCTCTTCGTAGATAAGCATTAGTGTTTGTTTTCAGTAGTATAGACAATGAATTAGCTAAAGCTTTAATTTTGTTAGATGATAGCAGTGTAGCTTAGATTAAGATTTCCATTTTATAATTGCTTAGATCTTTAATTTCTCTAGTCTTACATATGATTTGTTTTATGTTCTCATGAATTTGATTTCCTTGAGTGATCATAGTTGTTGGCAGCAATAGTCAAAACTACTTGGAGAAGAACTAGTGAAGTTCATTGTGAACCACAGTAGAACCAACACATTGACTGTTGAACTACCTATGCTATGCTGATTGATGTGTGATTTCCTTTCAGAAAGTGTGGATTACATAATTAGTTTTCTGGGTTAGACAACAGAGTTGATCTATCAAACAAATTCCATCTCATACTTGCATGTGCCATAATGGAACAAATAGCCTCTCTGTGAAATACAACCAAAGTGCATTGTAGTTTGTTATCTTGATTTGTTTCCAGCATACATAATCTAGTTTGATTCTATACTCGTGACATTAAGAATTACCTTTCTTAATGGTGTCTTGTAACTCTGTTGATTACGAATCCCAGATTGATAATTAATGAGTGAATTATATTAGAAATATAAGTAGCACAACATTTTGGCACCGTTGTCGGGGAGTTGCAAATGGTAGGAAGTAATTTTTAGCTTAGATTGTTTGCATAAATTTTATTGTTTTAAAAGATTGCTTGAGGGAGGAGGATAAAATGTTTAATACGTGAGTGAAGAGCCACGTAGCCACTAGAGTGGGGTTCTTCGAAGCTAGGTTGCCTTCTTACCTTCTAGATAGAATTAGGATTTCAATTCAGCTAAAGAATCAAATTTCCATTTTATGCATAGATATAGAGATAACAAGGGTAGATTTGTAAGCTCCAAATATTCAAAAACAACCCCCCCCACTAATCCAACTGACACTGGTGTAGGAAAAATTCCACCAACAGAAAATTCAAGGGGAACCAGCGAGGCTCTAGAAGGAGAACCTAAAACGGAAGAATGAGTATTGGGACATGAAGAATGTGAGTCTGCTGAACATTTAGGAGACACAAAAAATCTAGTTTCTGAACCATCCATCAGTAGAATGGAAGAAGAAGAAGGAAATGCAGCTATAGAGACTGAGACCTTTGGGTTTCCAATCTTGGATATTTCCAGAAACGTCAGCATGAAGAATATCCCACTATCATCGTTACCTACTTTCAGAGGTATGTCAACTAAATATCCAGATTTATTTTTATTTGAGTTTGACATATTATGTAGAAGTTATAACTACTCAGACGATGCCCAAAAATTTAATCTTTTTCCTACTACAATGAAAGATTCAACCTTAAGATGGTTCATGAGCTTAGGAGAAAATACAATCCTTTCTTAGGATCAAATGAAAGACACATTTTTACAAAAATACCAAGACTATTGTAAGGATAATGTTAAAAATGACATTTTTAAAATGCATCAAACAGAAGATGAAAGTCTTGAAGACTACTTAGAAAGGTTCTTATACAACTATCAAAAGTCAAATCTATTCATATCAGACCCAGTTGTAGTAAGAACTGTATTCTTGAAAGGTGTTAGGGATGATTGCATAGAAGTTTTAAACTTTTTGAGTTCAGGAGATGTACACCAAAAACCTTTTTCAAAAATTGCAGATTATTGTAGGAGATACTCAAGAGGACAATCTAAAACAGGCAAAGGACCAAGAGATCCTTTTAGCAGAAATACAAAACAAAGTTCAGGGGCTGTCACCAGAACTGAGCTAGGAAACTTATTGGAGAACTTTAAAACATACATCTTGAGAAGAATAAGTAACCAATTAGATACTCCGAAACTAAAAAAGAAACAAGAAGAAGATGCTTTAGCAATATTTTGTCATAGATGCTGAAAGAAGCACAACAATGAGAAAGAATGGCCATTAAATGTCATAGAAATACACAGTCTGTGTACACTAGAACACCCCATATCTGAGTGTCCAAACTTTCTTGAATTACAAGCCATGTATAGGGGAGGAGGAGTCTCACAAGAACATTCATACCCTTCTATAAGACCTTGGAGAGTCCAAAATCCCAATACGTTTTATGATCCTAATACACAATATCAACAACAACAATGGGGTGCTTCCCCAATGAATTATCGATAATGGACACCTCAACAAACTCAACCTTGGAAACAAGGTTGGATGGGACCTATGTATGGAAATCCCTCTTACCCTATATATCCCCAGTACCGTACAAACATTTCCCAATTACTACCTGGATTCAACCCACCACAGATGTAAGATTTACTCCCACCTCCTATACAACAACAATTTACAACCCCCTTGAATCCTAATCAACAGCAACAAGTATCTATAAATCCCAATCAACAACCACAAAACCAAGATGCACACAATCCTCCAAGACCAACAACAATCCCTGCCCAACTGATCCCTAACCCCAATAATCGACCCACCCACCTTGTACAGAATACAGAAGTTCAAACCTTACCCACCTATGAAATTAAACTACGATCAGGGAAAGTTGTAAACCAATCAAATCCTGCAGTAATAATTCAGGAAGAAAATGATAATCATTCTGAGGAAGAAAACATTCAAAAAACCCTTGTAGAAGAAGAGGCCTCTCCTCCTATCCCAATCACTTCGCAGTCTGTATGAGTACCCCAACAAATTAATCTTCCACCTTACCCCAAAAGACTGTTAGTGAAGAAACCTGACCCACCCTTGCACAGAGATATAGAAGATGAATTACGAAATGTGTGCATAAAAATACCTTTGCTACAAGATATTAAGGATATCCCTATTTATGCCAAAATTATATGGGATCTTTGCATTAAGAAACCGGGGAGGAAGAAGAAGGAACCTCCTCTTGTTCAAGAAGTGGGACAATTATCTGAATTCATTTATGAAATGCCATACAAGTATAATGATCCTGGAAACCCAGTTGTCACTATTAAAATTAATGGCATTTCTCTACCAAACACACATTGATTTGGGTGCATCTATTAATGTAATTCCTTTTGAAATGATGCAAAAGCTTCAAATCAATCATCTCAGACCAACCCAAACCATGATTGAGTAGGAAGATAAGTTAGTCATTAGCCCTGCAGGAATTCTAGATGATGTCATAGTCACCCTAGATTCTTGGGAATACCCAGTAGACTTTTTAGTCATCTATTCTAAATCATCCTCCAAACCAGGACACCCTGTGGTTCTTGGCCGCCCTTGGATAGACACAACAGATGCCTTTATCAGTTGTTAGTCTGGTGAGATGACTATATCCAATGGCACACATAGCCAAAAACGTGTTCTCTTCCCTCCTACCAAACCAGCATAGGAAATACCTATTTGGTTAGAAAACCCTTACGGAGAGGAAGATTGCATCAGACCTCTATTAACACTTGAACAAGTAAGAGGAATACAATATCAATCAAATGAACAAGTCTTAGGCTTATTTTTGGCTGACACAAATTGTATTGAATACCCAAGGTCTTTTGCAGAACTGTCACATATTTTTAGTTCCAAATTTTAACAAACTTGGCACCCTGATATCACTCAATTATACACTTTATCACCAACCTCCTCAAATAAGGAAGAAACTACTGAACTTGTTGATATTAGCCCATGAAAACCTTTGTATATCAACTCTAGTTTGGAACCAAAACAAAAGACACAAGTGATTGAAATGCTCCAAAGACAATTTGATGCCTTTGCATGGGATTATGCAGACATGAAAGTCATTCACCCTGACACATGCACACATCATATCTACATTAATGACCAAATCAGACCAGTCAGACAACCTCAACGAAGGATGAATCCATCCCTTAAAGATATTTTAAAAGAGGAATTGCAAAAACTCCTCCAAGCCAATCTCATATACCCCATTTCAGATAATCAATGGATATCTCCACTTGTCATAGTTCCCAAGAAAAATGGTAAGTGGAGGATATGTGTAGACTTATGGGAGTTAAACAAAGCCACCCATAGGGATTATTTTCCCTTACCATTTATTGATCAGGTGTTGGATACCCTGTCCGGAAAGAAGTATTTTTCGTTCTTGGATGGGTTTAGTGGTTACAACCAGATAGAAATAACACCTGAAGACCAGGAAAAGACCACCTTCACCTGCCCTTGGAGCACATATTCTTATAGGGTGCTCCCTTTAGTACTTTTCAATTCCCCAGCCACTTTTCAAAGAGCTATCCTATCCATTTTCTCTAACTTAACCAATGATTGTGTGGAAGTCTACATGGATGACTTTACAGTCCATGGACAAGACTTCCAGGAAGCATTGGCCAGTTTAGAAAAAGTCTTGATTAGGTGTAAGGAAAATAACATTTCCTTAAGTAATGAAAAATAAAAAATGATGCTCGCTGAAGGTATTGTTTTGGGACATCACATTTCCCGTTTTGGCATGAGAGTTGATCTGGCAAAGATTTATATCATCACACAAATCAGAATACCTTCCTCACAAAAGGAAGTCCGCAACTTTTTAGGACATGCTGGCTACTATAGAAGATTCATTCCAAATTTTACAAGCCTAGCTACCCCTTTATTTAAATTATTATCCAAAGAAGCTGAATTTAAGTGGGATGATGAATGCCAAATATCTTTTGAAATTCTAAAATAGAAATTGTCAACTACCCCTGTATTAAGAGGACCAAATTGGTCCCTTCCTGTTCATATCTGTACTGATGCTTCAGACACAGCCCTTGGGGCAGTCCTTGGACAAAGAGAAAATCAAATTCCCTATGTTTTTTACTTCGTCAGTAAAAATCTGTCTCCAGCTGAAGTTAATTACACGGTCACGGAAAAGGAATTGCTAACTGTAGTCCATGCTATCAATAAATTTAGACACTATATTACTGGATATCAATCTTTTGTACACATTGATCATTCAGCCATCCAATTCTTAATGAACAAACCTGTAACAAATCCTAGAGTTACAAGATGGCTTTTATTATTACAAGAGTTTAATATCAATATTATTGATAGGCCTGGTAAAGATAATCTTGTGGCTGATTTCTTATCTAGAATGATTCATCTGGGAGATAATGCACCAATAGAAGATACCTTTCCTGATGAAAATTTATCTGCTATTTCTACATTCACTCTGTGGTATGCAGATGTTGCTAACTATCTTGTGACAGGGAATATGCCTCAGAAATTGTCTCCTAGAGAAAAATAGAAGGTAATTCAACTAAGTGAAAATTACATGTGGCACGATGATTGCCCCTACAAAACAGGACCAGATTTGGTGATCAGGAGATGTGTAAGGGAAGATGAAATTCATGATATTTTACAAGCCTTCCATGATGGCCCCTGTGGAGGACACTTCACAGACAAAAGGACTTCTTACAAAGTTCTGCAATCAGGTTACTACTGGCCTCATATTTTCAGAGATGCTAAAACCTATGTATCCAATTTTGTTGAATGTCAATGAATGGGTAAGCCTATTGCATGAGACCAAATGCCACTTCAAGCCCAAGTAGTCATTGAACCATTCGAGAAATGGGCATTAGATTTTGTAGGGCCCATTAACCCTGCATCTAAAAAGAAAAAGTATATACTTATATGCACTGACTATGTGACTAAATGGGTTGAAGCAAAGGCTTTACCGGGTGCCAGTGAAAAATCAACGGTAGATTTCCTTTTTAATGATATCTTTACTAGATTTGGTGTACCACGAGAAATTGTGATTGATCAGGGAACCCAATTTACCTCTCATCTAGTCAAAGTTGTTACAGAACAGTACCAAATCAAGCATAGGAAATCTACATCCTATCATCCATAAGCAAATGGACAAGTAGAATCCACCAATAAAGCTATTGAGTCCATTCTTACCAAAACAGTACAGCTGCACCATAAGGATTGGGCTGACAGATTATTAGAAGCCTTATGGGATTATAGAATCACATGGAGGAATACAACGGGACATACACCCTATGAGTTAGTGTATGGGAAGCAGGTGCTTCTCCCCATAGAATTTCAGATCAAAACCTTCAGGACTACAATACAAGTTGGCATGAACTTGGATGAAGCCCAACAACAAAGACTCTTGCAGCTCAATGAGTTGGATGAAACCAGGCAGGAATCACTTCAAAGGACTACCCTCATTCAAGAACAGAGAACAAAATGGCATGACAAGTATCTCAAAAAGAAAAAATTTCAACAAGGAGATTGGGCCCTATTGTATGACAGCAGATTCAGGAACTTCAAAGGTAAGTTAACCACCCATTGGATGGGACCTTACAAAATTGACACTATCTACGATAATGGTTCAATCAGGATAAAGACAATTGATGAACAAGAGACACCACTACTTGTGAATGGTCACTGGTTGCGAATTTACAACAAACCTCTGTCAAAAGAAGAATTCTTGACTTGTATAATACAAAATTCAGACATGTAGATGATCACTAAGGAAGGAGATCCTCCTACTGACCCACATTGATTGATTGGTTTATTTGAAACCTTTTGTACATAGGTGTGATCGAATTTTGATAATAAGATGAAGATAACAAAAGACCCTTACCTCCTTTTGTTTTACTTTCGCAAATTTTCTTTTCTTTCGTAAGCAAGTTTTTAATAATCTATTTGATCCTTCATGAATTTGCTAAATATCAGTTGTAGGCATCAACAATATTCTGTTATGTTTCGGTACCAAAAATCTTGTTCTGGTCCAGTACCAGTCTGGTACCAGAGTCTGTCCTTCTCCAGTACTATCAAAACATATTGACAAAGCATATTTTAAAATCTTATGTCAATAAATCTGAAGTATGAAGCCATGCAACAACCACTTAAGATGAAACCATGGAGCCAAAATCACTATCAAATGGCAGCCCTTCTATTGACAACTAAAGGGAAGTATTGTAATTTATTTTGGTTATGTTGTTGAGAAGTATTTTAATTTCTTTTGATTCTGTTGCTGAGAAGTATTTTAATTTCTTTTGGTTCTGTTTCTTAAAAAAAAACTAAAAAGAGGGACACAATCTTTACCTATGATTTCTCAAAGAACCATAATCCACTTTAAAGACTAGAAGTTGCCTTTACCCAGTATTCAACATGATTTAAAGGAAAAATATATTAGCCTATAAACAACTATCTCACCCTAACCAGATTTCAATAGTATTCATTGGATTATCTTATTAAAGAGTAACATATGAGTATATGAACACTCTCTACCATGGGCACACTACCAAAACTTTTATGGCAGAGGATGTACCAGTACCCCAAGGAAACTTTAGGTCATTCTCTTATGGACAACTTTAGACAAAATTATACATCTAGATTACTCTAAAGAAACAATGTGCATAAAAGTTTATTTTTCCTTCAGACAAATCTTTAAAAGGCATACAAAAGAAGAATATATGCCTTCCAACCCAATACCATCCCACCCTGTAAAAAGGTTTTCAGACGAGCCTCCCCTGTCACCGTGCAATGCACTCTTTAATACAAACAAAAATAGGTGACTATGGACAAGAAGCCTCTGATGGAGAAAAGGTTTAAGAGACTAACCCACCGGGATACTGAACAGGTCTTCTGGCAGTGGGTACCAGTCTGTGGTATGACTAGGCAAACCCATCAGGGTACTGAACAGGCCTGTTGGCAATGGGGCATTCTGCCTGGGGAAGGGACCTCTCACTAATTATCACAACTACCCCACCGGAGTACTGAACAGGCTTGCTGGCAGTGGTTTTTGGTTGAAACATGTCTCATCTATACTTGTCTGATTGAAAAATCCACTTTTTTCCATCTAAAACAAAAAGAGTAAAGGCCATTATTGACTTTCATGAGATACAAAATTCCAAATGAATCAACAATATAATTCTCCAAGCAAAATGTCCATTTGAGAATCACCCTAAGTCAACTTACCGGTCTGACATATCAAGCCTACACTATCTAAGAAGGAAACTTCTTAAGAGTGGAGCCCTAACTAGGGAGCCTAATCTACCCGTATTGTGAAATTTATCTATAACATCCAATGATAGTAAAACTTTGAAGCAAGTTAGGTGAGATTTGTTCTTATGGAAAACATATATGTCTTCCCCTATTTCACTGCTGAATGCTACCTTTGTCAATACTCTATTAAAAGCAGGGAAATTTCATTTTTTTGCATGAGATGCAAACATATATGTATTCCCCTATTTCACTGTTGAATGATACCTCTATCAATACTCCATTAAAAGAAGGACAATTTCATTTTTTGGCATAAGATGCAAACATATATGTATTCCCCTGTTTCACTATTGAATGCTACCTCTATCAAGAATCCATTAAAAGCATGGCAATTTCATTTTTTTATGGCATGAGATCATATGATAAGTGATAAGATGTACTTCTAAAAATTGATTGGTTTCTTTTTGCTCTTATCATCCTTCTCCATTATGATATAAATTTATTGAATCTTCTTGCCTACAAAGATACAACATCTTCGGCATGGGGGAAGGTCAAAGAGCCCCTTCAGAACTCTTTTCCAGACTTACATGATCACTCTGCATAACCAAATACAAAAGAATACATGCACATCAGAAGTACAGGACATTCTCGTACCAAGTTTTTCAAGAAGATTCAGTCTAAAAGGATGAATTTTGACAATTTACAAGAAGTCACACATACTATGGGCATCGATCATACAAATGTGAAAGCAAAGGTAGCATGGTATTTATTTTCCTATGCTCATACAACTACAATAAATATGAAAAGATATACTAGATCCTACGACCTTAGTATTAAACCCATGCGCCTATCCCTCATACCTATATGCCTAAACCTAATTAATCCTCTCATAGCTCTTAAACATGGTTAAAGGAAAAAATCATATCAAAATATGAAGCATGCACAGAAATGATAACCCACGAATATATTTCGTCCTCAAGCAAATTCACGAACCTATCATATATCATAAACCACGATCCAACATTAATTTCACCCCCCAAAAGTCTAATCACCTATTCTAAAATGATGCCCTGATACCTAACGTATTATCCTCATCATTACAGTAACGGGTAGATAAGAAATGGCTTATCTGATGGTGAAGCCATCCAGATAAGCCTCTTTTGGTCGTAATTTTTCCTTACAATGCCCTTACTCAAACTTACCATCCGCAACACCATCACCATACTTCCCCCTATTGTGAGATTCCCTCCAGTTCTGAGCCTGATCTTTTTCGGTACCAAACCATCCATCAATTCACTACACCCTTGTGCTACAACCCAACCCTTTTCTCAACTTATAACGATGGTTTTTATGAGACACGAACTGGTTTTCCAAGTTTATAGGGAAACCGAGGAATACCAATTATGTCAAGAAAAATATGCCAGATTGGGGTGGATACCATTTCTAGAAAAATTTACAGGCTGGAATGAGAAGATATCTCAGGAATTTATACAAGGTTATGATGGAGAGACAGAACGTATAGGCAATCTACAACTGATAATTAATGAAGCGACAGTAAGGGAGGTTATGGGACTACCTAGTAGAGGAGATAAATACTTCAAAGGTGTGGGAATTAACAAAGAGATGTGCCAAAAATTCTTGAAGGTAGATCATTAGCATCCCTACTAGAAGAAAGGGATCCCTAGAAATTACATCAAAGAAGAATACCATCCAATGACTACCAGTCTTCAATGATTTGTCACCTGTGAAGGCAGGTATGCCATGAATTTCATTTGTCACCTTAGGCTCCTATTGCATTTTGAAGGAGGCCCTGAAATCAATTTTCCCTATTTTCTATGGATGAGTTTAAATAAAATGGTAAGGGGTGTTAAATCCATCTCCAAAATAGAAAATACTAGCATCTACCATCAAGGTTTCATTAAAATGCTAGTTTTGCATGAGCTTAGGAAACAAAGGATTATTTGGAAAACCCTTATCACACAACACCTTCCCACAAGAAACAAATCTGTGGAGGAAACCCAGCATGGTCCAAATAAAAGTAAGGAACCCCAAGATAAAAAGAGCAAGAGGGATAAAACAACTCCACCATCATCTAGGGCAGTGAGCCAACATGAAAAGGCAGGGTCCTCCTCCACAATCAACAAGACTTCTAAAATCTCCAAATTAAAAGGTAAAAACAAAGAAGTTGAGGAAACTTCCACGGTGGCAGTTGAGAAATAGGACCATTAGAAAATGATAAAGAAAAGGAAGCATATCTCATAAACTAAGAGTAAACAGTCTGTGGCACAACCCCTTGTCACCACTTCACAATTAGAGAGGAACAAAAGGAAGCCTGCAAGCATTCTTGATCCCGTACCTCCTTGTAAAAGAAATACGAGCATGGCAAAGAAGGGAAAAACAATAGTTAGTCCTCATACACAGGAAGATCCAATCGACCTTACCTCCCCTTCTGAGGATCTACCAATTCAAGATGACATCCCTAGTCTGAATGAAGAGCAAGCCACTATTACTCTATGTGGGATGAGGGACGAAGTCGAGGAAAGGGAGTGCACCCAGCCAACAATGGTAGAATCAACAAAGAACTTGACAAGAGAACAAATGAAGAAAAGGATTGGGGAATTACAAAAACAAAATCAGGAACTCCAACAGGAAGTAAAGGAATATCAACTCTTGGATAGATATATCAAAAAGGAAAATGAGCAGTTGAAAGCAACCAGCCAAAAAATTCAAGACAACCATGAGGAGACCCCTAAAAATCTCAAGAAGGTATCAAGACTCCTACAATATGTTAGGGGCATCAAAAGGGAGCTAATAGAAGAGGCTTCAGCCATCAATATCATTGATCCACCCAAGTAATGAACATAGTCTCAAGTTTTGAAAATTTTGGGTTTTGTTTTCAATTGCATGAGGACATGCAATGATTTTGGCATGGGGGAATGTTGAGACCTGAAATTGACATTCTCATTACCCTATTCTACTCTTCACCTATACCTTTTTGAACCTACCTAAAGATTGAATGAATGACAAGAATGCTATCACTTGCCAATATTAAGGTCATAAGGTAAAGTATGGTTAATTCATATATTTTGTGGTTTATTGAGTTAAGGAATTAAATATTTCATATACGAATGCTCGATTTGTCATATGTGAATCTTTGACCCCTAGATGTCTAGTGTTCCTGTACCAACTCTGTCATGATCTGGTACCTGTGCACCAATATTGTTGTTTTCTAACTCGGTACCAATGAACACGCCCTGTTATGATCCGATACCACCTTTTGCACCCCGTTGTGATACAGTACCACCTTTTCCTCCCTGTTGTGATCCGGTACCACCTTTTGCACCCTCTCGTGATCCTGTAGCATCTACCTGTTACGATCTGGTACTGATATGGAAGAGCCTAATGCACTAAGTTAAGTGTTAAATATCACCTCTTGGTGGATGTATATTCATTTAGCAAGGCTATGATAAGAACAGTTTGTTAATTGCTTCACCCTCATTCACTTCGTGTCATGAGGATGAGGCTAAACATGTAACTGAATGATTAAACTTAAACAACTGATTGATTTGCAAATCACTTCGCCTCCTTCTGTTTCATGATGCATACTATTAAATATCCATGGCAAGGATGGTATAAGAGAGGAGATTTATCATATTATCAATGTGTAAGCAGCGTATGATAGTATAGAACATTTCTGAGTAAAGATTAATAAAAATTCATTTTATCCCCATATTATGATTATCTATGATTGAGAATGAGTTGAGTTGTTAAAGAGAGTTTTTATTTTATGTGTTGAAGTGTGAGTGAGAGTAATGTGTGCCTTAGAAGCAATCTTCCTGTAGACTTCAGCAACTGACCTGTTGAAGCGACAAGGGCCCACCGCCCAACAAAGGTCAGCCTCTTCGTAGATTAGCATTAGTGTTTGTTTTCAGTAGTATAGACAGTGAATTAGCTAAAGATTTAATTTTGTTAGATGATAGTAGTGTAGCTTAGATTAAGATTTCCATTTTATAATTGCTTAGATCTTTAATTTCTCTATTCTTGCATATGCTTTGTTTTTTTTTCTCATGAATTTGATTTCCTTGTGTGATCATAGATGTTGGAAGAAATAGTCAAAACTACTTGGAGAAGAACTAGTGAAGTTCATTGTGAACCACAGCAAAACCAACACATTGACTGTTGAACTACCTATGCTATGTTGATTGATGTGTGATTTCCTTTCAGAAAGTGTGGATTACATAATTAGTTTTTTGGGTCAGACATCAGAGTTGATCTATCAAACAAATTCCATCTCATACTTGCATGTGCCATAATGGAATAGATAACTTCTCTGTGAAAGACAACTAAAGTGCACTATAGTTTTCTATCTTGATTTGTTTCCAACATACATAATCTAGTTTGATTCTATACTCGTGACATTAGGAATTACCTTTCTTACTGGTGTCTTGTAACTCTGTTGATTACAAATCCCGGATTGATAATTAATGGGTGCATTATATTAGACATATAAGTAGCACAACAGGTAATGGCAGATGGTATGAGTTCGGGGGAACCAAGTTTATGCCATATAGACTTGGACATGATGCATGTGGATGTGCCTTCATCGATGATGCACCGATGAACTGTAATGTTCCTAATTTTAACGGGGATTTGAAAAGTGATGAGAGCGGAGAGTCAAGGTTCTCTGCTATCGAGATCAAATGTGATGAGTCGAGTATCCACAGGGGTCAACTGCCCCCAAGGTGGAAAGTAATGATTTCCGTTGAGTGGGACAAGTTTGAAGGACTTCTAAGACTGACATGGCAGTCGAGGATTGTGCTAAGTCATCCACTAAACTGTAATTATGAGTCACCCTAGCCTATGGGTTGTGGACATTCCTACGCAATGGGATGTGAGGGATATGAAGAGGGATCACCAACGGGGGTCCTGTTGGTGTGGGGATTGTTTCTGGGGGGGTGGGAGGAGACTCCGTGGATGCATGGTATTGACAACTACGTGTCTTTAGAAAGATTTCTTCCTCACTAGTAAGGAGAATAGTACGATCGCCGGGATTGTTTGGGTTGAGATATTGGCCCAAATGTGGTGGGGTAAGCTGCATGTCCTATTGGGTGTTCTTCACTCTTTAGTGTGGAATGGGATTTTGCAGCATGGCTAGGGGTGTTTGTTGCACGTATTGTTGTGGGGCCTGTTGAGGGGCAGGCGGTGCAGGAAGGTGTGGTCCATTTCCTGAGTCTTTCATTCATTTAAAATCAATGATTTGGGGGCAATGATGAGTATAATGACTGAACTCACCGCAAAGAGCACAAGGGAAGTTGGTTCGAAGATTATTGTTATTTTTCCCTTGACGCTTATTGTTGTTGTCCCCCTGGGGGTTCTGAGTCCCTTGGTTATGGTTCCCCCCAATAGGTTGGTTCTGTTGGGGGTGATTCCCACCTTGACCTGGGTTGTTATTGTTTCAATTTCTTCCTTTCTTTTTGGCATTATTCGACTGATGGGTTGGATTTTCCGTATTCAGTTGTTCAAAATTTTGATATTGTTGAATGGGAGAGGGTTGAAAAAAATTCACCCCAGCGTGTGGGTGTCCTTGTGGTGGAACCATGGGTGGTGGAGGACTGGGAAATGGAAAGTACAGATTCTGTGGGGGTAATGATCCGTAAGGTACATAGGAAGGTGTGGTGCTTTCACTAGTACTTAGAGTATAAGTTGAGGTAGAGGGAGTGCCAAAACTTGTTTGGATTGGTGAGTGTATTGTGGGTGTCGGTGGTGGTCCACTGATGGGTGGAGGAAGGGAAACAGGGTATGGTTGTTGATAAGGAGGTGGGGGATAATAAGGGGTTCCTCCATATGCTGGGGGATATTGAGGTGTGCCATACATTGGTGATTGTTGGGGTTGTGGTGCGTGGTGTTACCAATCAATTCGTCTACTGAGTGAAACATCCCAGGTTTGTCTTGGCCAAATGGCATGGGTTTTGGGAGATCAGGAAGTATTGTGTACAAGTACCCTGATTGTGAATACATGAGGTCGTATTGTTGATCCTTACTAATGGCTTCATCTTCTGATTGAGGGAAGGTGGAAGCCACATCTTTACCAAGGAGAGAGACAAGTGATATGAGAAACCAATCAAGACATTGTTGTTTGGTGGTTTCTGCTTTGCACAAACTATGTCGTCTACACCACTCGTGAATGTGATCAACGATATGTGTGGCTGAGGTTTGTTTAAAATTAGAGAGTAGTTCAAGACCATTGTCATGGTGGATTTGTAATTGGAAGAAGGTAAAAAATGCTTTGGCCAAGGACTCGAAAGTCGCATGGGACCCCGACTTTTCATCTACATACCATTTGGCTGATGGGCCAGTGAGTGTGCATTGAAATAATCATAGTCGGATGGAATCATCCATAATGCTGTTGGAAGAGCACCATAAGTGGAAAGTCATGACGTGGTTGGTAGGATCATCTCCTACCTTTCCTTCAAATTTGGGGATATCTGAAGGTAGTTTGGTAGGCATTGCAGGCCATGTGGGGTCATGCAATATAGGATCATTTGTGAGTTTTCTTAGATCTTGTATGTTGAGAGAGGCTAGGTATGGCATCTAGAGTGGTGGCAGAGGATTGGTTCCAGCCATGTTGTGAGTATTTTGTGAACCTAACCCTTGGGGGGGACTAGGTGGGTTTGTACTTCCCCCTTGAGAGGAAAGCAGTCCCCTGCTTTCGTGTAAATGAGAGAGAGTGGATGGTGGACATTGGGAATTGGACCCAAGTAAGGTGGAACCAAGCAAAGCTGATCCTAAGATAGTGGCACTCACTGGAGTGTGAGAAGGTGGTGCCGATGAGTTGGAAAGACTAGGAACTCCCCCTAAGATAGGAGGGAGGTTTATCAAGCATCTAGAACGACGGGGGTTCTGTGGGTCCCCTATGATGCCCGACTAGCTGAGTGAATGTGTGAGAATGGTGGTGAGAGAAAATAAATAAACAAGAGCCTTTTGCTGCAATTTTTTGAACTTTACACAATATATATCCAAATCAAAATGTAATCATAAGTGCATCATACATAAAGTGTTGTAATAAAGAATCATATATGTGGATAAGTGGATTTTTTCCGCATGGGGGAACAAAGAAAACAAATGCTCGTGTCCTAAAAAGACATAACGTACTTCCTCTCAAAATAGCACTGGACCTTCCAATAGCACTCGATAGTGGGGTCTGAAGCCACATGAAGAGAAACTAGTGAAGGATGAAGTGATTAGTTATAATGAGGGGTAGAGGGGGCATATCCCAAAAGAATTGGTGATATTTCCCAATATCCACACAAAATCCGATCAAGGTGCAATTGCAGCCCACAATTGCCACCTGGGTAGATGTCCTAAAATTTGGTCACTAGGTACCTCGGTCAATGTGCGACATTTAGATTTTTGGCCTAAGAAATGGGTCACGGGTTGGATCTCATCCAAGAGGTGGGTGCCTCAAGGGGGGATGCATAAAACAACTGGACCTCAATCTTCAACCCTTCACGGGTATCTCCCTACCTTATGGTGTTAGTAACACTTGACTTGGAGGATTTAAAGTTCCCTATTTGACAACTTCTATTGTTTTGAAAAATGTGAGAACTAGATAATGGGGAGTTATTTGAATGCCTATCCCCGAAATCCTACCTAGACTAAAAGATTTCTTTTGGCACCTCCTGTGGAGGAAAACTTAGTGAGTTTTTAGAAAAAATTTAGATGTGGTTGTTTGTGAGATTGGGGGTGTGGGCCAATCTCGTTGAAATTAAATGGGAGTAGATAGTTTCGTTAAGAAAAGGGTGGGGTGTTTCAGAATCCCTTTGGAGGAGACTTACTTTGACCTCCACATTTCTAGATAAAAACTATGTGAGTGATAAGTGAATTTTGTGTGTGAATGAGTAAAAGTGTGCCAATGTTTTAATGAATTAGGTGTCACCTTGTTGCATGTGGACTTCGCTTGGTCCTTACAAGTGTTGATTACCTAATTAACTAAATGTCTTTCGTACAACCTTGCGAAATTCAAAAGTCCCTAGGAAGCTAGCATGTGGACATGTGGGTCCCTTACTATTCCTTTAACTCCCTATTGTGGTTTAATCTAAGAAATATTTGAAACTATCCTAGATTGTGATCATGTGGGCATGTATGGGCCCATTAAAAAACCTTTAAAATTTCCTAATGATTTAATCTAAGAAAGTAAATTTCAACACTATCGTATCTTTGTATCATGTGGGCATGTATGGGCCCGTTACAATCTTGAGATGTGTTTGGAAAGTAAACTAAGAGGAGTCCTGAAAGGGTTGTTGTCCTCTCCTAAAGGTTGTAGTCTTTGTAAGGGAGATGAAATTGTTCTACAACCTTTTTCTGATTCTCAAGGTCCCTTTGAAGTGTGAAAGAAGAGCATACTAAATGATTTTTATCCAATTTCTGGTCCCAATGCAAGCTTTATGTGATTACAAATGATTCCAACTTATACTCTTAGTCAAAGAAAGCCATCCATGTGGAAAAATGAAAGCAAAAGAGGAAATAATGATTTTAAACCCCCTAAGTGCCTATGTGTTTTGACTAGTCCCTTTAAATGAAGAGGGAACTAAGTGTGGTGCATATTACAATATGCATGGAATCATTTTTAAGAAGGCTAGGGGCCTTCCCCAAATCAAAAAAGGCTTACAATGTGTATTTTTCGGCACAGGTGCGTGGGTCTCAGAGTAGACAGAGGTGCACTGAGCACCTATTCACAAACCGAAAGAGATTTTTGGGCATAGGTGCAGAGGGCACTGAACAACATAGTAATTTTGGCGCATGTGCGCACGATGCGCAACTGTGGGCCAATAAACCCACGCACACCTGACACATGGTCGTGAAGAAAATTCTGGATGGAATTCTCTCAATTCAGCTTTGAATTGGATGCTTTACAGGTCGGTTTGGGCTGGTTAAGGTACCTGGAGGTTAAATTAACCAAAAGAAGAGCTAGAAAAAACCAAATGGGGTAGAAAATTGATACCTTTCCCCAGTGGAGTCACCAATCTTTTGAGCTTCTTTTGTCACCTAAATGAGAAAAACAGAGGTGCTTACAAGATTAGTTGGGTTAGCTAAGAAAGACAACAATAAAGGAAAGGGTTAGAAAAAGAAACATAAAAGACTAAGCTAAGAATTAAACTAAGAAAGGAATTAACAACTAAACTATTGAGCATAAGGACATAAGAAGAAAAAACCAATAAGACTCATATCACCAATGGAAATGATTGTATTAGTGGAAAAGAAAACACCGAGAAGAAAGGGGACTTTGGGTCCCTTCTTCCTCCAAGGGAGGGATCTTGGACCCCCACAATTGAGCTCTTCTTACAACTTTGAAAACTTGAAAAAAATGGTGAAAGAATCCCAAGCTAATCCACTCAAAAGGTGAGATGGATTGCCCAAATGTAATGATTCTAGTATACTCTTGATGAGAAAAGAGGATTCCCCAAGAGAATAACAACAACATAACCTTGCAAATGAGTTCCTTAAAAATGTAGTGCACCCATGCCCTTGTTTTATAGCACCACTTTGAGGTATTGTGCAACCATCTTTTAGTGTGAAAAGGGGTTGTTTAGGGCATTTTTAGGTCTTTGACCAACCACCCAGTCGGATCAAGCCGAGATTTGGATGTCAAATCAACTTGGAAGCTGAACTACAACTGGGTGGGAGGCCGAAAAATCTCATAAATGCGTCGTTCTCATATGTGTGTGGCTTTTAGCGACCATAGTCATGCATCGTGCGCATGTGCACTTTTCTTGCGTTTTTGGATGGCGCATGTGCACGCACGCCCTATGTAGTCATAACGCACCTTAATTTTATCACTGGTTGTATAGTTTTGAACCTTTTGGAAATGATTTTGTGGTAATTTAGGTTCATGGGTGAACTCATAGCTGTTTGAAGATGCTGGATTCCTGTAACCATTTGCGAACAAAATTTCAGTGATAACACATTGAAAAATATAAAATAGCACCATTTATGAGCATTTTCAATGCAAATCCGTCGAAATTGCAGAAATCAGATTTAGCAATTTCGAAATCATCTCATACCAATGATGTAGGTATTTCATCCCAATTATTTCATGAAACAAATAAATATCTATCAGATTTCCATCTAAAATTGTCCGATATGCCTCTCCTTTTTGCGGGATTTTCGTCCAAATTTGAAACAGTATCTACATAAAAAATTGTTAATTTTGCTTTGCATTGAAACAATATGCCTCTCCTTTTTGATATATTCAACTACACTTCTTTTGAATTGAATTTTTGTTATTCAAATATTTTATTCAAATTTTACAAGGAATTGTACTAGGACTAGACATGGGCAATAGTGACCTATGAATGGGGCACACGTTGAAATTTTTTCAAACTGTTTATGTATGCATTGAAATTTGACATGGATAGACTATTCGCATGCCTTAATGATATGGATAGAATAGTCCATATAAAACCAAAAAACCAACCCCTTAAACCCCCAATTTCTAACATATATCAGTGTCTAACTCTTACAACTCTTAACCCCTAACCCTTATCAACACCAATACATATAACCCCCAACCTAAAGCTCTTATAACCCTTAAACCCAAATCCTATAACATACAACACCTAATTAGGAACCCTCATATCCTCCTTAAAACTAACCCTAATGCTAATCCCTTAACCCCTACTAATCCATAGGATTCAAAGGATGGTGGTTTTGATGCTTCTATGGGTGTTAAAATAGATACTTGAGATTTTCCATTTTTGATATGACCCATCCACCCCCTAATGCTAGGAGAAAGGCATCCATAATGTTTTTGAAAGATTTGGATTCCTTATAGATGTGGGAGGGGATCATTATCCATTTTTTAAAAGGACCAATGAACAAACATTATACTAGGTCTAGACATGGGCAATGGTGACCTGTGAATGGGGCCAACATTGAAATTTTTTCAAATTGTTTCTGTATGCACTGAAATTTTACATGGATAGACTATTTGCATGCCTTAATGATATGGGAAGGTTTCTGGGCTAAAATTTGACTCACACACCCACTTGTTTCCATCATCAATTCATGAATTCAATGTCAACCACTTTTTAACAATATTCCATGTTGTGCATATGAGGGATATTTATATGAAAAAACAATTCTAGAACAATCCACATCTATGGTGTCGCGGGAGGTGGGATTCCCTACAAATTATTTGGGTGATTTTTTTCAAATAAGGGTTGTATGTGGTTGTTCACAATGCAAAGGAATAAGAAACATCTCTTGTTTAGTAAGTGATAAAGAATTACTTTCAAGATAAACTTCTAGATGTTGATGGAAGTATATCTCATATAGTTATTCCTAACCCCATATGTGAAGTTGGGCATACAAGGGAAAAAACTAATTTAATATTTTTCTTGAGCCTATGAGAAATGTGTCTATCATAGCCAACCCAAGCATGTTTCCTACTATCCCATTATGAAGTGCTAAGTGTTTAGATACCCAAGAATCAATTGTTGGACCTATTATTAAAACTAGAAGATCTAAGGTGGTGGGTGCAATAGTGAAGAGTTTGATAAAGATAAATACACAATAAAATATTTCACAATATGATGTTATGGAATACCTTTTAGATATTTCCTTACCTCCAACTTTAGAATTTTCTTAAAACACATCATTTAATCACACTCTTTTGTGCATGGTTCAAGGTTAAACCATTTATTACAATTGGATAACTTTTCCCTTTTTGTGGTAACAACTATGTAATTTCCCCCTCTAAAATGTTCATGTACTTGAAACTAGCGCATATAAATGACATGTGAATGGGGCCAACATAATTTTCCCTCTAGTCATTTTCCACCACATTTACGTCACTTCACATCTTCTCAGATCCTTTCCAAATGATGAGCCCAACTTTGGGACCATCTCCAATACTTTGTTTTTGAAGTCTCCCCTCTGCAGGGCTCAAGGGTCCATGAGCTCATGGAGAATTTCTTCCTTCCTCTATAGTGTCATTCCAACATTGATTTTTCCTATGTTAGTTGTTCATGTTTCTTTCCTTTTATATAAACTAGTAGTACTTTGATTATCTCATGGAGTTTAGCTATCCATTTTCCATTTTGGTGCATATGCATGAATCACTTCTCACCAATTCTTGGGATMTTATCTTGTTCTTCAAGTTCTCAATCTACATAATGACTTAAGAAGTGGGTGATGGTAGATTATATAGACTATGCATTGAGTAATGGATATTTAATTGTCATTAATTTGAAAAAGTGTTCATATCTTTCCATAAATTTCAAAAGAAACCATATATTTACCAAAATTTTGAAAAAGTAATTGGATGGTGTGGAAATCAAAACAATTTTTGAGTGCATTTACTATTGGATTACCATCATTACTAGAAGGAACAATGTTTTATGGATACCACCATAGCTCTATAGTGTGATGATGCAACTCAAAGAGATTATCTTGACATGACTTGACTATTTTGACTGAGAATTCCCCTATCCCCCTGACTATAAAGGTGGAGCTTAATTCCCATGAATATTGATAGAAACTTACAAATTCAAACGATTTATTCTCGACTCAAATAACTCAATACTTCCTTAACCACAAGGTTAAGTTTTATTAAATTAATACAACTATATTGACTATCCCTTTCATAGGATCTAGCATTATTGAATAATAATTAAAGTTATATATATATATATATATATATATATATATATATATATAATAAAATTAATATAACAAAAAAATAAAAAAATAAAATAAAATAAAAAACATAAAAAAACAAAACAATAAAATATAATTATATATATGTATAATATAAAATAATAAAAAATTAAAAACAAAACAAAAACAAACAAAGCAACCATATTCCCCCCCTTCTTGTGCCCACGCCATCGATATTCATAGCTTCACCATGTATCTATTGAGGAGGAGGTCACCCATTGCACAAACCCTGCAAGTAGCTATTGGAGGAGGTCGCCCATTCTGCAAGGTAGCTATTGGAGGAGGTTGCCCATTGCCCAAACCCTGCGTCAAGGTAGATATTGGAGGAGGTCTTGCCTGTTTTCACACAGAGAGAAAACGAGGTAGCTATTGGAGGAGGTCTTTCCTGTTTTCACAAAGAGAGAAAATGAGGTAGCTATTGCGAGGTAGCTATTGGAGGAGGTCTCCTATGACAGAGATAGAGAAAGAGAACCTATGACTAAGGGGACAGAAGAGCATTGATAGAGGAGGCCATCTAGCCTTAGCATGATAGAGGAGCATTGATAGAGGAGGTCAACCAGCCCCAGCATCAATAGAGGAGGCCAACAATGTCATCAAATCAGGTATGGATGTGAAGCAACTCTTTCCATGAAATTTCTCCTTCCTTCTTTCCATGAAATTTCTCCTTCCTTCTTTTTCCCATTACAAACATTTGATAAACGTTTTTCTCATGTTTATGACATGACATGCATATGCTCAAACCTTGTTTTGTCTTGCTTTAAAGGAAGTTATAGGTGGGCACTTTGTTCAAAAAAAACAACTAGAAAAATATTTTTTCCTTCACCACCACTCCTCCATCCTTAAATCCACAACAAACAATGAGGCATATCCTAACATTGTATTATAAGCCCATGTTGATGGAGTTTTTGACCATAGTAATTCATTCTCTCCTTTATATAATCATTCCATTCTTGTGCCATAGCCCCTACCAAACCAATGTCCTATGTTGACTTCCAAGACACTCTCAACAAACTGACCTAAACAAGAGTCAATGCATCACTGAGAATTTGTATGTTCAGACAGGGTAAATGCTCCTAAGGAGCTTGGGAGAGCTTGAAGTTACCCTTCACAACAACCCACGAATAAAATCCAACAATGACCTTCTTACCATTTACAATCCTCCATGCCATCCATTAATTAGAATAGAGAATGATATTGAATTTAAACAACCTTTGACCCAACTAACCACTGGAATATTGAAACCAACATGTATGAGCAATAATATTAAATATAACCATGAAACCCTACTGTATGCCTTTGATAGATATAACTTTATAACAAACACTACCATTTCCGTTGTCTTGGTATAATGGAAAGCTTCTTATGCCAACCCCCACAATATAAGGAATTTGTCTCCCATTCAAGAAGCCAAACTATTCACAAGAAATGGCTTTGGATAGATTATTATTTATCCTCCTTCCAGTAACTTTTGATATGTTTTTATAAATATAATTGCATAATGATATTCGCTTGAAGTATTAAAAAATGTATGCATCATATTTTTTAGGGATAAAACATAGAAAGGTAGAATTTCAAATGCACCTAAGACTTTTCCAGAGCTCCTAGATTAATTTGGAATGGCTAGCACATCCTCTTCAATGAGCTCATATAGCCCCATGTAATACAAAACTGTATAGTCCAACGATTAGGACTAGGTATTTTCTCTCATTGAAAAGAGTATGCATTGTCCTTTAAATTCTCCTTTTTCACAAATGTCCATTAACTATTTATTTTGAATTCCTTCCATAAACCTTGGAAAAACCCTAAA
>ML808295.1:82443-99251 GCA_009831015.1 Picea engelmannii
AGGTTTTAACCATTTGCCAAAATTTGAGCTAGATTTAGGTAATCCCTTATATTCTTCAAGTACATAAGAGTTTAACTTTAGAGCTATGGCCAAATAAAAACAAAGAGGTCTTAAAGGAAATTGATCATGTGGTTTTGTATATAGTTATCATACAACTTGATTACCGAAAAATGTTGCAGAATACTTCAATGCCTAAACGAATGTATATATTTATCATACTTCAATGCCTAAACTATGATGTACAATTCCTTATCTTATTTGGGGTATATTATGATTGTACCAAAAAAAGTTTCAAGTGTTATGTTATCCAACTCCTTCTTTGTATCAAAGGTTCCACCATTATGTATCATGCAAAATTTGCTTTGATTTCAAATGAAATTGCAAGTTTCATTAGATTTAATATTGATGCATTACAATTCTTTCATGTCAAAGCTTCAGTTACTTGGTTTTCAATTGCAATGAATTGAAAGGTTATACTTGTCTTTTCTAATGTGCATTGAAGAGACATTCCATTCCTAAATAATTTTCTAACCCCATGAATTACCTTGGTTCAATTAAATTATCTTGGATCAACCAATTTACAATGAATTTAATATTTCTTAGGTCAATACAAAATTCACATCCTCTAACTACAAAATCCATACAAACGAATAATTGTTTTCCAAGCTCATATTTCTTCATGTTGGCTTGCAATTAATTGTGGGTTAATATGGCATTACCATATTCCAATGTCATATGGTAATACCATATTACAATGTAATATGGTAATGCCATATTACAATGTAATATTACCATATTACAATGGTAATGTAATATGGCATTACCATATTACATTGTAATATGGCATTACCATATTACATTGTAATATGGTAATACCATATTACAATGTAATATGGTAATACCATATTACAATGTAATATGGCATTACCATATTACATTGTAATATGGTATTACCATATTACAATGTAATATGGTAATACCATATATCGTGTATTTTTTTTTTTTAAACTTAATGCCATCGTCACAATATCGACGATAGTTTGTCAGAAAAAAATTGGATTTTGACCACCGTGGCAATAACGACGAACTTTCATCGCAAGTTGCCATAGGTTTTCGTCACACATACAACATCTTTGTCATAACTTTGGTCTTGATGAATCAATGTCATCTCCATTGCCATGGGTATTCATCGCAAGTTGCCACGGTTTTTTGTCGCACATACAACATCTGTGTCGTAAGTTTTTGACTTGTCATAAATTTTCGTCGCAATTGCAACGAAATTTGATCGTAATTGCCAAGGTTGTCCGTTGTACTTGCGACGAGGTTTCGTTGAATTGTGATGATGCATAGGGTTAACCGAACATGAAGGTGGTGACACGTGGAGAGATAATCTCATCGATGTTTCCATGCACACCTGGATCGTTGATAGAGCGACGAAATTATTCCGATGAAAAAAAAACTCAGCTTTCGTGGAAATTGTGATGGATAAGTGTGGCAATAACAACAAAAAACCATCGCAAATTTGGTCATATGTACTAGTGGGTGATATATATGCACTAAAAACACACTAAAAACCCTCAATTAAATTGTCAATCTGGGGTAAGTAAACTTAGAGTTGTAGCAAAATATATGCCAAGGTAGAAGGATTAGCATTAGTATAGTCTAACTAAGGAAGTGGCTCTCTAAGGGATAATCTATTCAAGCAAAGCTATCTAATGAGAAAAACCTACTAAGCAACTTTTAAACTAAGTAACCTAAGTACTTTTGAACCAAGGATCGATGGATAGTTCTAGGAAAGAAAATGAAAACCCTATGAAGTAAAATAAGTGATCATGACAATAAGAAAAAGAAAACTATTTAAGCATAACAATAAACAAATAACAATAGCAAACTACTTTAACTAGTCTATTTGAATTCAATTGAACAACTATCCTATGAAAGAAAATAAATAAACAAACAACTATACTATCAAAGCAAGAATAGAAAAGTAAGCAATTAAAAATATTAAAGCAAGTAAACAACTAACTAACCTAGGATAACTTCTACAACAAGTAAACTAATTAAGACTACTCAATAAGCAACTAACTAAACTAAGAGACAAGTTAACTCTATTCTTAATGCAACTATTTCTAATTCATAAATGAAAATCTACCTAATTGAAAGCAAGATGAATTAACAACTAATCCTTAATCTATGATATGCAAACTAATCTTTAATCTATCAAAGCAAAAGACTATCTATCCTACAAAAGCAAGAAGCCTATCTTCTGATCTATGAAAGCAAGAAACTATCTTTTAACCTATAAAAACTCAAATATAGTGTTGATGATTGTGTGAATGTCTCTGGTGTCTTATAATATCTCGATGAAACTTAACAATGAAAGATAATTCAAGAGGGATAAACTTGATATTGACTTCAATAGAAAAGTGAAAAGTGTGAATTAGGCAATCCAATGAAAACTTATCCATTACGAAAACAACATCAATTATCCTGCATATCCATGTGATTATGTAATCATGTATTAACCATCAACAATATAACGAGATTATGAAATTCAATTGCATTCTATACTACGTAAGCAAACTCATAGCTAAATTCAATCATTAACTACAAATTGAAATTGCAACCTAAATCTAAGAAATAAATTGCATGAAGTAAAACTAAGCTAGACCTATTTAATAATTCAAATTGTAAAAAGAGAAATGCTTATGAACATAAATTAAACATTATTCTAGCATATGACAAGTAAACTAATGAGAAAATTAATTAACAAGTAGTTAAGAAAAATCTAAATAACAATTGAATAATCAATCTACAAATGGAAACTAGAACCAATACTATCCATCCATCGAAGGCTTGTTAAAGAAAATATAAATTAAAATTATGTTCTAAAACTCTGTTTCAAACTCTATGCTGAACTTGATTTTAAAAGCATAAAGAAACTATAATCTAATATTTAATAACACAAGGGGTTAGTGTCTAAGTTTGAAAACTTGTTCCTATTAACTACAAAGTTAGTGCATATTGACAAAATCCTTCATACTAACCTGCAAAAGGAAACTAAAACAATTAAACTATAACAACAAATTATATAACAAAGAAATAAAATAACAATTCATGTACAGGAAATAAAATAAAAGGCATCTATGCTATGTTATTCATAAACAAACTCATAGAATAGTTACCAGACTGCTGGTGGGCCCCCTAGCAAGTCATGGTCACTCCTCAAATGAACACCATGAACTCAACAAAGCGATTTCACCATTAAAACTTAAAAATGCAAGTTTACACAATTCTGGCAAAACGAAAATGGAAAAACAGAGGGAAATTGTCTTTTCTCTCTAACACACGACTTCTTGAACTTCTTAACTTTTGTATGACCACCACAGTGGTATTTATAAGATTTACAGACTAAGAGTTCGACCACTGGATGGTCAAACCTCTTCTGAAAACAACAAATTACATTAATGTTTCCTAACTGCCGAAATGGAGCGAGCCAATAATTTCCCAACTTAACAACCCAAACCGAGTTGTCAAGAGTTTAGTAGCTGGAGGAGGCAAGCACAAGAAAAATCCATGTTCCTGATTCACCCATCACGGGCCTCCAATACCATAACCTCCAAATTTCCCATTGAATTTTTGCAGGACAGAGTGTTGGATGGAGTTCTGGACTGAGTACCAGATTGAGCACCGGATGGAGTACCGGACTGAGTGCCAGAAGCAAAAACATGCTGCGATTTTTCCCTGTGACACCAAAAAATGCGAATTACATCCTAGAAACATAAAAATATAATGAATTATAATCAAGATCATAATAAAACACAAATTACTCATACCTGGTGTGGATCATAGCATTTCGACACAAAATCCCTTCAAAAACTTCTTCAAAGAATAAAAACGCTTATATACATTCAACAAAAGTATCTAATAAACGTCATAAAACTGATGATATCTCGGGCCCAACATTACCCCCACACTTGCGATTTTGCAGGTCCCATTGTTAAAAAAAAAAGAATTACCCCTCATGACTAAGCCTGTTGAGGAGGATCAGCTTTAGAATCTTATCCTTCTTTCTGTGAAGACTTTGCCTTATGCTTCTTGTGTTGCTTCAGTTGTGCTCTGAGGATGCGGTTGGATTTGGTCATCTCATCAACCAACCATTGGAGGGATTTTTTGGAGGACTGAATTATCATGATGAAGGTGTGTGTCTATTGTATTCCTTTCTTCCAACTGTTGGATAAGCCTAAAATTCTCTTTTTGTAGCTTATCAATGGCTGGGACATAATCAATGATCTTGGAGGAAGTATTAGACCCTTTGAAATATGTGGACAACCTATCATTCTTAGGATATAGGGTAGGCATTGGTGAAGTAGGAGTAATAGGGGATTGATAAGGAGAGGTAGGCTCTGACTTTGTCTTTCTTTGTGGCTCTAATACATCCGCAAAAAATTCCGTAAATATCTTGTGAGGGCTCTCAAGATCGGAGGACACTTAGATAGGATTCGAAGCAGGCAGGGGTTTTGCATAAGGTTTTTCTCTTGTGCTCCAGGTACTCTTTTGAAAGGATCCTTTATTGAATCGATTGGATACCCTCCTATTTGTGGGAACTAAAGGAAGGTCTTGTTGAATCACTTCTTGGAGCGTTTTAGGTGTGGGATCAAGAGATATTGAAGGCATCGGGGGGTTAACAATAGGCTTATTTTGATCTTTACTCTTGGTATTTTTACCCGATCAGGAAGAAGGGGTTTCAACAAGCTTCTTGTATTGTTCCGGTAAGGAAATGGTTTGTGCAAGGATATTTGGAGTCCTTGGAGAGTGGGGCTTGGATGGAGAGACAGTCCTTAGGCCGAGTGGCTTTTTTCCAGTCTTAATTGTTAAGTGAGGGTTTGCAAATTGATAGATAAATTCATCCCAAGTTTGCCCCTGTTTCTCTAATTCGGCTAGAACAAGGAGTTTAATTAATCCATGGTGAAAGAGGTTTTTGTGGGGCTTATTTACATTCTTCCTCACTTGAGAGGACATCTTCTCCAATCTCTTTAGAAAGTAGATCAAAAAATTCAAAGGTTTGTTGAACTGAAAATGAGTTAGCAATCTGAAATGATAGGCTTTGAAAGTAGAATATCTACCTTTGCATGTGATCAAACTAGTGATGACGATGAGAGGGTTGATAAATTCCTATTTTATCCATTTCATGGAATATCCTTTTTCTCCTGAGATCTTCTGGAATTCGGTCTTAAAAACCCTGTAATAACTTGAGTGTAGCAACTAATGGTTTTTGAACCATCTATCTCCCATTCTTGGAAGCTTTGTGGCTACAACAATGGACTCTTATAAGACCTAAAAGGAAATAGACCCCACATGCATTGTCTTCCCATCGAAACCAAGGTAAAATTTCATGGAGAGGCCATCATCATTTCCCTGCAAGTGAGATAAGAATGGCCCCCCAGCCTGCGCATGAAAACACCTCTCTGCATTGTGAAAACTCAGGAATGGAAAAAAGATATGCATCGGAAGAGGGTTCATACCTCTTAGGCATTGTGATGAGGTGAAGAAATAGACAGAGGAGAAATTCACCAAGAGAGGGTGCGATCGGGCTAAGGGATGGAAGGAATTGAGCATGAGCCAAACACAATTTGAATAGGGGAAGAAATGTCAAAGGCTGAGCACAATTTTGTAAAACAGGGGCAAGGAAATTAGCAAGGGTGAATTGGGATAATAGGTTACCCAGCTCGTATTTGAATGTGCCTATGGTGGAATTGGTTGCACACATGCATGCACGAGTTTCCATGTGTGGGAAATTTTGAATTCAAAGGCACGTTTTTGGGGGTAATCTTAATGATGCGTAGTTAGATCAATGTCCAAGTATTTTGACTTGGAGATTTGATCATGAACATGTCTAAATTTTCCATCCTCACTCTCAATTGCCTACAACCAATTCAATTAAATGTCATTGAATCCTTGTTACCTGAAATTGTTGACAGTTACTGGTGTGTGAATTCATATGGCACTTCATTCGACACCTCATACAGCACTTCATACGACACCTCATACGACACTTCATACAACACCTCTATGTTAAATACATTTTTTCGGCCTGTAATGGATATCCTACAATATTGAAATATTTTTGACAGTCACAGTGGTCAAGAGCAGAGGAAGAATGCTCCATTGTTGTTGATTTTTCTACCATGCTCACTCAATCCACTTGCATAGGACATGTAATGTCAAACCTACAATGTACAACTTGTAACAAAAAATAAACCGATAGAGTGGTCTGTTAAGTATATGTTCAGCAATTTATAGCACACATGAGTTTAGCACTTCAAAAATAAGATGAATGTTGATGTAATAACCTGTATCATGAAAATAATACAAAAATTCTTACAAAGATTTATTTCTCTTGGCAATGATCATTTGTCAACTCATGAACCCCTCCCCCACACCTAAGTATTGTGACACCATACAATCAAAAGTATAGGAAACCAGTTAGTTCCCCCAATAGCCAAAGATTTATAGTATGTCAAGTGTAAAGATAAATTTCATAGATAGGTCTAACAAGACGGTTAGAGGATGGCCCCACCTATAGGATAAGATATCCTATATATAGATAAGAAGAGGTAGGCAAGAGAGTTTCAAGATAGTATTAGAGTTAGTTCCCAATGGAAAGTTGATGGAGTTCATTAACCTTAGCTTGACGATACATACTTCATGTCATCTTTGTCTGCAAGTATTGTTGTACATCAGGACAAGTTTAAATTTATTATTTATTTTTTTCAGATTACCATCATCGCTAGGTAGAATGCCCCGCTGCCAACAAGCCTATTCAGTACTCTGACGAGTTTACCTAGTCATGCCACATGCCGGTACCCGCTGCTAGTAGACATGTTCAGTATCCCAACGAGTTAGCCTCTTACACCCTCAGAGACTGGCCCTCCATATTTTAATATTTTAGTATAATATTTCTTTATGCAAGAAGATGGGGAGACAACTCTGAAAACAAGTTTTTCTTTCCTTTTCAATTGGGATGGTATTTATGTTAGAGGATGACTTTCGATTATATTACTTAGTGATTGCCCCAATGTAAGGGGTACTTAAGAGGACGTGGCCTATATAAAGATATGATATAATCAAATTATTTAGTGTGTAGTGGATGGTACCATTCAGAAAGAACAGAAAGGTATCTCTATGCACAACTTACTTTATTCTTTTGTAGTTATTGTGATGTTTCCATGACTAACCACTAATTAGACCTCCTTTTTACTGTTTAATAAAGACACTTCACTCACTTACTTAGGTTTCTTGGAAAAAACTGTATGAGATACCTCTAAGCTTGATGGTTATGGTATCACTTCCTTATACAGTGGTGAAGAGTTTCAAGAGAAACTGCTTTGGAATGCCTTAAGAAAATGATTTTTTTTTGCAAAAATATGGCTAATTACAGTAAGTCAATATTCATTTGATGCTTAGAAGACAACAAAATTCAAGTGTAACAATGTTTTGAAATACTTCCTTGAAACTGTCTACTCCTGGTGAAATAAATACGTACAGAAATCTCTAGAATTTCCTTATTAACAAAATTCAAAAACTATTTACATATGTACAATAGAAAATTCAGAAAAAATTTCGAGAACAAGGGGGGACTTCCCCATCTACTAAGGCCAATGCCTTGTCAGTTGACATGACCTGTAGAAAATCCTCTTTGGAAAT
The DNA here is from genome assembly GCA_009831015.1 of Picea engelmannii. Taxonomy (NCBI): domain Eukaryota; kingdom Viridiplantae; phylum Streptophyta; class Pinopsida; order Pinales; family Pinaceae; genus Picea; species Picea engelmannii. The sequence continues at coordinate 90,151 of ML808295.1, forward strand.
GGGCTTATGATAAAACTTGAGTCGGTTTCCATTTACTACAAAGGAGACTTGTCCATCGTCAATTGTTTTAATTTTTACAGCTCCATTGTCATATACAGTGTCTACCTTGTAAGGGCCCAACCACCGGGTGGTGATTTTGCCTTTGAAGGTTTTAAATCGGGAATCAAACAATAGAGCCCAATCACCAGGTTGGAAGTGTTTCTTCTTAATAAACTTATCATGCCACTTTGTCCTCTGATTTTGGACTAATATTGTTTGTTGGATGGCATCTTGCCTGATTTCATCCAACTCATTCAATTATAGGGATCGTTTCTTCTCAGCCTCATCTAATTTTAATCCCAATTCTTCAGCAATACAGAAGTTCCTTACTTGGAATTCTATTGGTAGAAGTACTTGTTTCCTGTACACTGGATCATAAGGGGTATGCCCAGTGGTGTTCCTCCAGGTGGTCTGGTATGCCCACAAAGCCTTTGGAAGCCTATCAGCCCAATATCGGTGATGTAATTGAATAGTCTTGGTCAAGATAGCTTCCATGACTCTTTTTTTAGATTATACCTGACCATTATCTTGCGGGTGGTATGGAGATGATTTACAGTGTTTAATCCCATATTTCTCTGTTAGCTCTCTCATCATCTTCGAAGTGAATTGAGTGCCTTGGTCTGTAACAATTTCACGAGGGACAACTAAGTAGGTAAATATGTCTTCATAGATGAATTCGACAACACACTTTTCTATAGCCCTGAATAGGGATTTTTCCTCTACCCACTTGGTGACATAGTATGTACAAACCAAAATATAGTTCTTTTTAGGGGACATGGGTGAAATTGGTCCTACAAAGTCAAGGGCCCATTTTGCGAAGGGTTATATCATAACTTGGGCACACAAAGGCATTTTGTCAGATAATGTAGGTCTTCCTATCCTTTGGCAACTATCACAACTTCTCACATATTTCACAACATATTTCAAAATGCTAGGCCAATAGTAACCCAAATGTAGCACCTTATGTGTTGTGCATTTGTCAGAAAAATGACCACCACATGGTCCATCATGACAACTTCATAGTATTTCTAGTACCTCATCCTCTCAGACACATCTACGAATAATCAAATCAAGACCTGTGCGAAAAAGGTCATGACCAACCCAAGAGTAATTAGCACTCTGTGTAATAATTTTATGCTTTTCATGAGGTGAAAAATGAGACGGTAATTTCCTAATAGCCAGATAGTTTGCCATATCCGCAAACCATGGGGTATTGATAGAAAGGGAAAATAGGTTCTCGTCTGGGAAAATATCATCTATAGGGATATCATCATCCTCATTTTTTATTCGGGGAAGAAAATCAGCTACCACATTATCCTTTCCAGGTCATTCAAGCACGGTGATATTATATTCTTGTAATAACAGGAGCCACCTAGTCACTCGTCCATTAGTTATGGGTTTATTCATGAGAAATATAATGGAGGAATGGTTTGTATGTACAAATACTTTGTACCTGTAATGTAATGATGAAACTTGTTAATATCATGAACAACTGCCAATAATTCCTTCTCAGTATCTGTGTAGTTTAACTCGACAGGGGACAAGTTCTTGCTCAAAAAATAAATGGCATAGGATTGTTGGTCATCTTTCTTCCCTCATACTCCTCCTATTGTGGTGTCATAGGAATCAGTGGATATATGAAATGGGAGAGTCCAATTGGGACCTCTAAGGATTGGTGGCACTAACAACTTAGCTTTCAGGGTTTGAAAGGCAGTTTGACATTGCTCATTCAAAACAAAATCAACATCTTTTATTAGTAATCCAAACATAGGTGCAACAATATTTGTAAAATTTTCAATAAACTGTCGGTAGTATCAGGCATGTCAAAGAAAGCTTCTCACCTCTTTTTGAGTCTTAGGGGTGGAAGTATGACTATGACCTAAATCTTTGCAGGATCGAATTTTATCCCTTCAGATGAAATATGATGTCCTAGAACCACTCCTTTAGTTAACAACATTTTACATTTTTCATGACTTAGAGATAGGTTCATTTATTGGCATCTGATGAGGAATTTTCTAAGTTGTCTAAGGCTTCCTAGTAAGTGTTTCCATAAACTATGAAGTCATCCATGTAGACCTCCACAAAATCATGAATAAGATCGGTGAATATCCCTAGTATTGCTCGTTGAAATGTAGCAGGAGCGTTACATAATCCAAATGGTAAGACCCTATAGGCATAGGTGCCCCAAGGAAAGGTAAAGGTAGTCTTGTCCTGGTCCTCAGGGGCTATAAGAATCTGATTGTACCCATTATACCCATTTAAAAAGGAAAAATTACTTATTTCCAGACAAGGTATCTAGAACTTTGTCAATGAAAGGAAGAGGAAAGTAGTCTTTCAGAGTGGCTTTATTGAGTTCCCAGAAATCAACACAAATTATCCATTTCTCGGTCACTTTCTTTGGAACCACTACAAGTGGGGATACCCACTTACTATCAGAGATGGGATAAATAAATCCGACATTTAACAACTTTTGGATTTCCTCCTTGACTATATATTTGAGTGTTGGGTTCATCCTTCTTTGGGGTTTCCTAACAGGTTTTACTTCCCCCTGGGTATATATGTGATGGATGCCATTGTCAGGGTGTATACACTTCATGTTAGTGTATTCTGAGGAGAATTCTTTTGATTGTTCTTTAAGGATACTTACTGTTGTAGGAAAATATCCCTGTGGATAGGTAGATTGCCTCAAAGAGCTTGACCCTAACTCTAAGACAGAAAATGCTTAATGTGGACACTAACTTCCTTTCAAATATATACAAGCTAACACATGAGAAGGGAGGAGAACATAAGTACCTCTTTATCGACATTTGTCCTTGCACGCTCCGAGTTGATCTCTGATCCTTTGCCCCTCGCTGAGTCTTGTAGACAAACAAGATACATCCACTTCCTACTCTATTGATATTAGTTTGAAAACAGATCTATCTATTCATGATAAGTTCATGTAACATCAGACACAAACTAGAAAGAAACAGGCCAAGCGTGTCATATTAGTGAGAATAACGACAACAGTACTTACAATCGTAGATGCGAATGCGACAACTTCGTCAAGTCCCCTTCGTCTAACCCTTGCTCGAAAGATCCACAACTTGGATGACAACAACTTCACTGATCACTCTCCTTTGGCTGACTGTGTGTTTCCTATGAGATCATAGGTTTCATGCTAGCAATTCTTCCCTCTTTTTACCATCATAGAGCTTGCTTATATAGGTTAAGAGGAGCTTAAGCTCTTGATTTATCTTTAGAACAAGTTGAGGAACCTCCTCCTTAGATCAGGGATCTCCTGATGGATCCAAGAATTCGAATGAAACTGCCTTCTAAAATTGAAAGATCCTCCCCTTATTCTCCTCAATGGGCCAACTACTGCCTCAGATTAGGCAGCGCCCCCCCAAAATGGGCATCAAATCACTGTAGCGCTCCCTAGGAAGCTTGAGGGAAGCGCCAGCGCTCCAAAGGTGGATAGCGCTCCTTCAAAGGGGTAGGGGAGTGTTATAACGCTCCCTGAGGCCTTATAGGGGAGTGCCAACACTCCTAAGGATGATGTAGGGGAGCGCTCACCCTCAGAACCTTTGTTTAAGAGATCTCCTCAGGTGCTAAGAGTTCCTTGACTTCAGTTAATCAATTCCTCTTCTCCAAATCAAGTGTATGAGATGTTTTAGGTGCCTTCTTAGTGGCATCATTATTGTAGTATGCTTGAACAACGTCTGCGACACTTGTGAACAACTTGCGACACTTGTGAAAGTTGTAAGGAAGATGCGACACTTACGACAATTGAGAGTAACATGCAACACTTATCCAGTTGAGTAATTTTGACGTGTAACAGAATGCCCCCCAAAGTATGAAGTTAGAAGATGCGAACTGATAACTGAAATTCTTTGTAGATGTTCAAGCAAGGGTATAGACTTGGAGAACCTGACGGAAGCTACACACAAACATCCAACAAATATCATGACATATTTCAAAACCCAAGGCATGCATACCTATGCTTGGGTGATCAAGACTTGCAAGATATGGCCACCATAAAATACACTGCGGATCCATAATTGTATCGATAAAAAGGTATAGCCACCGAAGATACAATGTGGATCTATACTCTGATGACTCGGACTGATCGTAGCCATGAAGAATACACATTGGATCTACGAGATGACAAGACATAGCCATGACCAATACAAAGTGGATCTATGTAACAGTGTATACATCATTTGTCCAAGAGAAATTTCTTCGCAACCTGGGAAAAGTATGTATCAGAATGACGACTCAACCCAGGGTCTTCTTACCAATCCCAATGTGGTACAATTCTAACCATGTGAATAGATGTCTTGATGTCAAACATGGCAGAAACCACTTGATTACTGATCAATGGTGTGAACCATTAACAAGTGCGAGGGAGATCACCATTAATGTCAATGATTCCCAAGGTACCCTAGTACATTCCAACGAATGTGAATAGATGAGCTGAGGTCGAACATCTGTGGAATCATCCGATCAGAGGTCAATGATGTAAACCTACTGTCAAATGTGAGGAGGCCTATTGAGGCATGCAGGTCCCAAAGTACTAACTAGTTTCTAAGTCTGATTCCCGAATAATGTGTTGAAGTCGACAGAAATAGACTCGTCAAGGGAGGGCCTTGATGTATCCCCCATCAATGACACGAAACAGACATAGAGATGTAATTGGTAGACCAAATGGACGTGGAATGACACAGGTTTTGAGGCAAGATATTTGGGATGGATGACTCGCGAGGCGGATACTTCCCTTAAACACTGAGGCACAACAACAGAAACGTGACATGGACCAAAAATATGCAGTGGATACTGTGACTTGTGTTGGGTGACCCAAAGGAGCGAAAGGAACTCAAAGGATTGGCTCAGCACACAGCTTTAGCGGATTATGATATGTGCAGATGACAAAGTTTCATGTTCAAGGGAGACTCTAAGAATTGACGGATGATGTTCTCAAGAGACTTCTTGGCTTGCTCCTTTCAATTTTTCCCCCATCTAGATAGATGAGTACCTCTTTTTGATTTAATGATCTCGAGGAGGATAACACATGCTCGATATAACTCACCTTTGGTAAGTTCCTCTTCCTTTGTTTAACGAACCAGAAGAAGTAAGGGTTCGGTCCCATATGGGTCTGTCGATGTGTGCTTTAACGAGTCCAAAGATAGAAAACTTGAAGGTTTTTTGGGATCATAGAGTTTGTAAAAACACTTAAAAGAGAACTCTCTCAATTCCTTTTTCATACAGTAGTCTAACGAGACCAAAAAAGAGAGAAACTATCGCTCGAAAGACGCCCTTTCTGACCTTTTAACGAGTGTGAAAGGAAGCAAGGTCACTCGACAATCTTTTCATATTTAGAGAGTCTGAAAAGGGTTTAAAGTAGACTCCAGGGGGGTTCCTTTTTCATGTGTTCGTGTATCCATATGGGTCCGAAAAAGAGATAAAAGTTTACCCGGTTACGTTCTCATATTATCGAGCTCAAGAACGAACTAAGACTATGCTCATAAGTGCGACAAGGTGAATAATCCATCAGGACTGCCAGGAAACCTACGATGCCAAAACTACAAACCAGGGTTTAGTGAAGCCAACATACTATTAGAGAAACCCATAAATGACGATACCTTATGAAAAATGAAAATTTATAAATAACGATACATCGAAAATTTCATTTACCATTTCATTTTGCAAGGATTTTGGAGTAGTGGAGATTCTCAGTTTGAAGTGGATCTTGTTTTGTTTGTTGCCGGAGCTATGGTTGACCATTTCTCTTGCCGTTCAGACCAAGTAGATCTCCATCTCTTATTCTTTCAATTACATGGTTTAGTATTCATTTTCATAGCATCATTTATTTTAAAATATGAAGCCCTAAGTTGCCCCGAATAGAACCAAATTGGCCTCTTTCAAAATCAATGGAAAAATGGGATTCTTTTTACAAAAACGTTCTAGAAAAGGATGGCTAAGATGCCAACGCCCCAATAGTCAATTAGATAGGTCATTTTTGGGCAACAAAACCCATGAAAAATCTTCCCATACGCCCACGCAACCACAAAGTCGTTTTGACTTTTAAAACGTCTTTATTGTTGTTTGATGAATGTTAAATGGTTAAGAGAGGGCTTGGTGATTGTAAAAGAGGGTATGATCATTTTTAAATGATGTGGGAATCTTATTTCATGTTTTAAATTGTTTTTGAAAATTGCTGAAATTGCCAAAACATGGAAATAATGAATTTCTTTATTTTTTTTGTTTTGTAGGTAACTTCGGCAACCATGATCGAGTGGAAAGAAAGAGAACATGATATGGATGACTTATCTGCCTTGCAGATTCCTCGCACACGGGCCGCATTACGAGCTTGTGGCTTGCTCAAATTCTTCAAGTTGCAAAAAATGAAGAAAGAGATTTTATTACTCGAGCATATGATCGGCCTATGGGATGTGGCAGAGCAAGGATTCCGAATTGGCACACATATTTTAACCATTGAGTTATAAGACATGTATTTTTTGACTAGCCTCTCGAGAAGAGGGGTCCCCATATCTTTTTCTGGGCAGAGGGCGCTACCCGAGCAAGTGGACATGTCTCTGGCACGCTACTGTATCCCAGGAGAAAGACTGGTAGGGGGTAAAATCCCTATCAAGGATATTCGAGAACTGCCCCTCTAGTCTATACTGTTTGCTATCACGAGCGTGACAAGAAGTACTAGCGCACATCTGACATCAAGATCATAGGTGGATTATGGTGTTCAGTTTTTGGAACCAACACTGTTCAACTGGAGTGCAGGGTTCCTTCGAAATGTGAAGGAACAGATTTCACGGTGCAAGACGGGACAGAAGCAGTTTGGTTATGGCTCTTTTCTGGTATCATTTTTTCTAGAGCGCATCCCCCAGATGCAGCCTCAGATAGCACTGGCGGTGCGACCAGTAAATGAACTGAGGATGGAGAGGTGGACTAGTCTGTCTCCGAGGCTAATATCGGAGTCAGAGTTCCATTTCACTGGCGATTTCTTTGCCTAGCTGAGACGACAGTATCTCTGGATAGAGGACTTCCCTTATGTTGAGGTAGATTCCTGCAGGAGCATGGATTTGATTTTTCCTGTGGGGGAAGACTGGGATGTGTCAGGTAAGAGACTGAGCCATGCCTTGTCTAGTTTTTGTTTTTTGAGTTTTTAATATATATATATATATTTTGGGTGTGTAGAAGAGTTTTAACAGATGTATTGTTTTCAACATGCAGACAAGGGAGCAGTGCACCTGGCTAATATACCGGTACCAGGATGTCGCAGGGGCATCCCGGTTGCAACAGATCTGGCAGTACCGGTGATAGGTCTCCGACAGGTTGAGAGAAACCTCCAAGGCCTCACGATGGGCATTCCTCCTTTACGGGGGAGAAGTGCCTTTACATATGCAGAGGCACACTGTGGGAGTACCAGAGAATATCAATTCTCTATTGAGGCGTGTAGTGCATGCGGTGATGTGTTACTCGCAGCATAATGTAGTGCGGGGATATTAGAGTCTCTCCGGTGATCATATTTTTGTACGCCTTGTCAGGCAACGTTTGTATGGGTGGAAAGACCCAATATTTTTCTCTTCTACATACTTTTTGATGTAATCCAAACATTTCAGTCATGCCATATATATATATATATATATATATATATACAGTTTCAAGTTTTTACAATGCCAATGATTTGTACATGATGATGTTTGTGATGTGTTTTAATTTACATGTAATGTACAAATTTTTTTTCCTTAACTCTCATATGTGGGCAAGATACCGATCCATGATATAGTTAGCTAACGAATCTGAAACACTATTAAGTTCTGTTGGAATGTGTCTATATTCAATGTAATCAAACATTCATTCAAGACGGCGAACTTGTAAGTGTAGACGTAGCAGGATAGGACTACAGATAGCATAGATATGGTTGAGTTGATAGACCACGAGTTGGGAGTCTAAGTAAATAATGATACGAGATATACCTAGAGAGGAGTCTTGGGTTAACAGTCCAATGACAACGTGATATTCTGCCATATTGTTGGTTGTTGGTCCTAAGAAGATGCCTCCTAAACTCACCACCTTGTCAAATTGGTAAATAACCCATGTTGCCGAAGCAATGTTCTGGGTATGTCGACTAGTGCCATCCGCGAACCCAAAAAAAATAGGAAAGGAAGACGTCATCTGCGCATGAAAACACAAGCACAGTCATGAGTGGAAAAGGTAAAGACTCGAGCACGCGAAATAAATAGACACACCAAACTAAAATACAATAATGTACAAAGTACAGATGCTAGGTGATCTAGGCATAGTACTTTTTAAGGTAAAGCCTGTTTCGGGGCTCTCCTAGGGAAATTCCATCATGATCTACTAGTTCGTAAGCGCCTCTGTGTAGAACACATTTCACGATGTAAGGATCGTGCCACATAGGTTCTAACTTTCCTGTCCCCAATTTATCGTGAGCTTGGTCATAAACGAGGACTAAGTCTCCTTTTGCAAAAGTCTGAGGATGGACGGATTTGTCGTATTGATTCTTAATTCATTTTTGATGTGCCTCATTAGCGAGAGCAACATCACGACGTGTTTCGTCCATCTTGGATAAGTACAAGAATCATTCTTCTTCAGCAGAAGTATGCGGTAGGAGTTCTACTTTCAGTTTGAGTGATGGAATCTCACACTCAATTGGTAGGACGACATCAATGCCATATACCAACTGGAAAGGGGTGAATCCAGTTGAGGTTTTCACTGAAGTGCGATAGGCCCAGAGAGCGAAGAAAAGTTTTAAATTCCACGATGTCTTGTTTTCCCCTACCATGCGTTGTGTTGGATTACTGAGAGGGGGGGTGAATCAGTAATAGAGAAATTTAACAATATAATCCAAGTGTTATATCAATGAAGCATTATTATCCAATAACTGCAGATTAAATAAGCAATGAACAAATGAACAATCATACACATACACAGTACACCAGTGTTTTACGTGGAAACCCAAATCGGGAGAAAACCACGGAATGATTTTTCTTATATGTCTTTAAGAATTACATTCATTGGAAGCACCAACTTCCTTTGTTTTC